>OVAP01005554.1:0-12894 GCA_900406295.1 Aurinia saxatilis | reverse complement strand
ACTTCTCAGCAGTATCAAATGGATGGGATGACAAGAAGATGCAAGCCCCTCTAAGAATTCTTAAGAACAATGAAGCAAAATGATGAAAAACAATGAAGCAAAAATGTTTTGAATCTAGAAATGAAAGGAAAAACGTGTTCTAGGGTTTATGGGGCTCAGACCCTTTATATAGGGGAGACAAAACGTGTGTAATCTTCTCAAATAAGGTAAGGATTGATCTGATTCGAGTTTCCAAAAATGGTGCTTCGCAGGTGATGGATCGATCGATCCATGCTCAAATCGATCGATCTGAGCTTGCAGCTCGATCCATATGTGGCTCGCGGGTGTTGAGTGATCATGGATCAATCGATCCATGCATGGATCGATCGATCTACGCAAGGATCGGTTGATCCTTGCTTGCAGGTCAATCCATATGTGGCCCGCGGGTGAAAATGATATGTTTCTAGTAAAACAATCAAATATTCTTGACCGCTACTCAGAATGACTCGAAACCACCGCCAAAGTCAAGCTAACTCAATTTCATATGTCGTGTCAAAATTTGAGATTGAAATTCCTAAAGGAAGACCTTCATCTGACACAATGTTTCTGCATTGTTATTCAACATGTTTTCATCCTTTTGCCTCAAATCTTCATTCCAAAGCTTAAATTCAAGCTCCAATGCATTAAGCCCCTATTAAGACTCTAAACAAACCGAAAGACTCGAAAAACAAAGAAAAAACAAGCATTAAAACAAGTCTAAAACGCAATATATCACCGCGGGATTGAAGAAGTCGTTGCCCGCTGCGTCCCTCTTGGCGAGCTCCCGAGTGGGAACCAAAACTGTGGCCCGCTCGGTTCGAGCACAAGGCATTCCAGCGAGCTTCAACATGGATTGTATCTTACGACGCAGTGGACCGCGCGAGACTCCTCCTCTCCTCGCAACCCGCGGACCTCTCACCATGACCATGGTCCGCGTGAGCCAATCCATTCACAAGAAGCCTCTTACGTCTCTTCTCATCGACCACGGTCCGTTTCTTCTTCTTCAACCAATCACTAAGGGCCATATTTCAGTTTTCGTAGATAACAACCAACATGGCCCACTTATGGGATAACAAACCACCAAGAGACAATCTTGCTCTCAACAACGTATCAACAACCATGCCATCTCAACAGTATGTGATCAACAACAATGCATCAATCTTCAAGCTACACTCTTACTCTCCATAGCTAACAAAGCAATAGAGACTTGAGGGGCTAACTGTGGGGGTCGGATTCCACCCCCGAAGATTGATAGCATTAAACAGTTAAGTGTTTTCCACAAAACACTACTACGACCCACGAGCTGGTCATATGTCCACACCATCGAGCATTACAGTCATGGACTATCGATTGGTAACGATATAATCAAGCATGGATCAACGAGGGTCCCACGATCAACAATGCCTATAACAAGACATGAATCACTAGGCATAACCAAACTTGCCCCACAGACAAAGCTCTTAGGCTTGGCCCACGGACAAAGCTCTTAGGCTTGTCCCACGAGCCAAGTAGTGAACATGGCCCGCAGAAAAGCTCATGCCACTGTCCCGTGGGCCACATGATGAACATGGCCCGCAGACCATGTCCATGAACTATCCTGTGGGCCACGCAAGGCGTTTGGCTCGTAGGACAAGTCTCTTGGCTTGTTCCATCGGCCAAACGTTCTATAAAATCTCAATATGAACAATCAAGCCTATTCCATGGACATTTGGTTGGTGGGTCTTAATCAAAACTTCACCAAGCAATGTGCTAGCTAAGTCCCACAGTGGGTCCCGACAGACTTCACCAAGCAATGTGCTAGCTAAGTCTCACAGTAGGTGCCGATAGACTTCATCAAGCAATGGCCCGCGGGACAAGCTTCCCTTCACCATCTGCGGGCTAAGTCTCAAGGATGGCCTGCGGGACAAGTCTCCAGGATAGCCCGCGGGACAAGTCTCACCGCATCATCCGCGGGCCAAGTCTCTACCGTGGCCCGCGGGATAATTCTCTCTTCAACGTCCGCAGGCTAAGTGTCAGGTATGGCCCGCGACATTGCTCACATTTCAATCCGCGAGCTAAGTATTAAGTATCGCCTGCAAGATTGTTCACATCCCAGTTTGCGAGACAAGTTAGCTCGCCTAGCAACATCCCATCCCGTGGGTCCAGGCACATGAGTTAGTTCCATGGAGAACAAAGGACCCACGATGAACATTTCATCAAACGATCATCGTGATCACACTCTTGTTCTCTCGCTAAGGTTTTTCCGATGTAGTTTTCCTTGCTAAGGTTTTTAACGAGGTGATCATCAGAACACATACGACTCACGAGATTATCTCAACAATCTCATGGAACCAGAAACACTCATAACCAGCCAAACAGCCCATTTTGGTACCGTTCGCCCATTTCCATCTTCCATCAAGACAAAGCCCTAAGGTCTATTTCAAGCGCCGTGAAGCACAAAGGTTCGAGGATATAATCATCGGAGTATCTCGGTGGAAAGCAAACTGTCCAGAAGACTGTTGGAGAAATGGAAGCATATCTTCAGGAAATGGAAAGTGGCCCACGAAAGAGCTTGGGCCCCAAGACGGTTTAGTTGAGTATATATAGGATCTAAGGTCGTAGGTCTTAGATCATCTTTTGACATCTTGAATTCTCTGAGCAACTTGTAATCTTTGAGTGTTCTATCAATAAAGCGACCCCACTTCCTTCCTTGTTCATTGTCTTGTCTCTTTACTTTCTAAGCGGTTAACAATAGAGACGATCCCTTAAAATATTCGTTTGACAAGTTTTTGGTTGTGCGTGAATTCTTGCCCACACAAGGTGTATCATGACTTATGAGTTCACCTTTCCCTTTAATTTTCCATGATTTCCTCCGCCGAATGTTACTTTAGTTTCTTTCACTATCTCATAGTTGTCCAATACTTCCTTTACTCCAGTCATGTGTCTTGAGGCTCCACTGTCAAAGTACCATGGCTTTTCATTAGTCCCTTCTTGAGAAGTATAAGCCACGTGACACGTGACATCTCAGATTGAATAGAGATTTGATTTTGCTACCCACACTTGCCATGTTTTCTTCTTATTTGGATAACACTTCCCTTGCTTGGTTAGTCTCCTAAGCTTATCAGAATGTTTGTAGCAGTACCTCAGAATATGACCACGTCTTCCACAATAATAACATCTCTTCTTCGTTTTGCTTGGCGTGAAGATTTTCTGTTGTATTACTGGAACATCAGTTTGGTGTGTTGGCTTAACACATATGGTCTTATCAATTGTTGTGACTCCTGATAACCTAATCCACGATGACTGCTCTCAGTTCTATCATATGATAAGATCTGGTCCAGATCCTTTGTTCCAGTGTTGAGCATCTTGACATGCTTCTTGGTTTCGTTCAATTCATTTTCAACCAACATTCTCTTGTTTTGTTCTTCAGCAAGATCAGTCTTGAGAAGCAAATTTGCATCTTGGAGCTTTAATTTTTCTTTTGTCAGTGAGACCTTGTCTTCAGTCAACTCCAACCAGCTTAGGTACAATTTCTTGTACTCAGCTCTCAAGTCAAATTCAGTTCCACCATCGCTATCACTATCTGATTCTACAACACCTTATTTCTTATCTAGTTCAACATCTAAATCGACGAAAACTTCATTTTCAATAATGACGGGAGAAAGCATAGTAGCCAGCGACATCATTAGAGTCTTCATCCTCTAAAGTTGACTCACTTTCACTCATACTAATGTAAGACTTTTTCTTCTAGGAAAAGCATTCACACACTCATCCTTGTTATGATCATAACCATTACACTCATCACACTTGATCTCCTTTCGTTTTGAAGATTGACAATCAGACTTGAAATGTCCATAACCCTTGAATTCGTGACATTTAACATTAGTTTTCCTTGATGAAGTTGGGTGTTCATCTTTCTCCTGATTTCTAACCCCAAATTTTCTTCTGTTATCACGTTCTAATCTCCAAGCTGTTCTTCCAAAACCTTTGACCAAAAGACTTATCTCTTCCTTAATTTTCTTAATATCTGGTTTCTCCTTTGACGCGGAGAGTGAAATACCCCTAGAAGGTTCACCTTTTTTATACCCAGGCCCATCTCATAAGCTTAAAGATGCTCTACACACTCATCAAACTCCATCGTGTCTGTGTCTAAGGCTGTAGCCATGGCTTTTTTCTTCGACTCAAACTTATCGGGAAGACTCCTAAGCAGTTTATTCACAAGCTTCTTATCCTTAAAGCTTTTTCCCAAGTTTTCTCCATCACTTGCTAATCCACTTAGCTTTGATGCGAATTCTTCAATAGATTCGTTTCCACCCATCTTGAGATTTTCGAAATTCTCAGTGATCATGTCAATCCTAGACCTCTTCACTGCAGTGGTGCCTTCATACTGCATCTTGAGTTTGTCCCAAGATTGTTTTGCCGAAGTGCAACTTTGAATTGATTCAAACTGCTTGTCATTCCCAGAAACCATGATAATACCAAGAGTCTTAGAGCATCATTCTCAGTGCAACTCTATCAAAGTCTCATATAAATTTTTTATCATTAATTATTATTTACCTTTGAGATAAAATTAAATAAGAAATTTGGAAAAAAAACAATTGGCCAATTAGAATGGAGCAATGATCAACGGAGCCTATTACCTGAGTATCGCAAATCTCTTAGTTATGAGACGTTTCATCATCTCTCTCCTCCTTTTAATGATACTTATTATTATTCTATTTGATGAACCCTAAGAGAGTATCACCAATGCAAGTGCTCTTAGCATTCCACTTTTAAAGCATTATTCTCCGAATTTGTTCAGTTACCATGATCCTTTTCCACGTCCTTGCTATCTTCACCTTTTGCCACAGGATGAGTCCAGCCTTGAGAATTGTGGTCCAGAAACCTTCATCAATTTCCCTCAAGGTCTATACCATCTTATCTTTCCAGTGTGCATATCCACCCGTAGTAAGAATCAGAGGTTGTTGCACAACGACTAGCTCGTTGCCCGATTCCATCTTCTTCCTCAAGATCTTAACCTGTTGTTGGTAACAACTTGGTTCAGATGATTGCTCTAATACCAATTGAAAATGGATATGGATCAGACACAAGAGATTTTCCAAATACACAACGGTGTATTTTTTTTTCTTATTAGATTTCTCCTCAAAGAACCTTTAAGTGGATTTATACAACACCTAAGTTTCTGCTAAGTTTGCTACCGACAAAATCTAACCCTCTCAAGAACTAGCTGACTCTTTTTTAATCACTAACTCTTGGACCATACAGAGTTATCAGAACTCTCTCAAACGTAAAAGCTTACACACGAACATTTTACTTTCTAAATGGCTAAGACTAAAACTATCACAAAGATCCCTTTTATATTCATGTGATTAAGAGATATTGTAAGGCTAGTTTCTAAACATATCAAATTTTTCATGCAGAAAGAATTTCAATGTTCATGAGAAGGAAGAATCTCAATCTCAACCGGAAGAAAATTTCCATAGCGAGCTTACAAAACTTCAAGAGTCTTTTGTTGGAGGAATCCATGATGATTCAAAAACTGATATCTATGATGGAGATAATCCCCTTATGGGTTATGAAGTTAAATACTTTTCTGAAAATTCATTTAAACATGCTATTGACTTCATATTTTCATCAAATGACTTTGGTTCTATGTGCATCCACTTATCAAGGAGAATTCTAAGATACATGCTATGTTTGCCTTAAGCTTTCTTGCAGAGAATTTGTCCCTTTCGTATGAACAATTGTGTGATTCTTTGCATACTCTGCTTTTTGTAAAAGTAGGAGAAGGACCAAAGGTGCAGTGGCCCAACCTTTCGATACTTTAGACTAGCTTGTGCCCAGAAGTCGAGCTAAACGACTTAAAAAAAGGCGCTGAGTGGGAGGCAACCCACTGGTAAGTTTTAAATTTTATTTTCTTGTAGTGCTATCAATGTTTTTGTAAGTGTCTCAGGAAAATAGGATCGAAATAATTTTTTTTTTGCAGGGAGCAGATTGGATCGAAAGACTTGTTAACTGGATCGAATGACTGTTGTTCTTAGTATCACATCACAATTCTAATGGAAAACCATAGCCACGTAATTTGAATCAGCTGGTGATCCATAAACATGATGCAGACTTCAATATTAATTGAGAGACATGCAAAATTCAGGAGAATCACTCAGTGATTCGATCGAGTGCATGCCTGATTCATTCGATGAAGGTCCAAATGAAGAACAAAACTCCTTAAACAACATGACAGATGATGATATTGATGTCGTCAGTGAGGTATAATCTTCACCTATTTCCTGTGAAGTCTTTTCATTCCAATAATACAAAGAAGAGGTCATTCGATTCATGTGAAAGCTAATGAGGTAACTTCCATCTACCATTTCTATTTTAATCCATTTCAATTCCCATTTTGCTGTCACAACTTGTCAACATCAAGGACGATGTTATTCAAGTATGGAGGGGGGAGAAGTGTTCCTCATTATCTAACTCGTTTGTTTCTTTTGGTTATCTTTTTAATGGTATTAAATTGGTTTTAAAATCCTCTTGCAAAATTTTCGCCCTTATTTTTTTAAATTTCAGTATGGAATAAGGACCTTACTCACAACTGGATTTGTAGCCTAGTGACCATCTTTGCAAGACTGCCTGAGGCACTTGTTTCAGAAACTCCATACTCAAGCTTCCCCAACATATCTCGGTTTGCATTTACTATAATGAATCTGATTTTTGACTCTATCTTACTTGAACCTAAACCAGACTATACATTTTTCTTGCTGGAGGTGTTAGACAAGGAAAACTTATTACATGCAGCACTTCTTATCCACTTTACCACTCTCTTGCTGATCATGAATGGCTAACTCATTTTCAGTTGGCACCACACCCATAAACTTAACTTCTTTTCAAACCCCATGCAGTCTCTTTTTCTTTCATGTCTTATATGCAATATGTGTAAAACGGCCGGAAAGATGAGACTAACGCAGTTTTTCAATCACTCGTGAAGACTGGCAAAAAAGCATGTTACGATATTAATACATGCATGAAGTTTGAAAGAGAAGGTTTCAAGACTGATTTTCTTGGTGAAACATCATCAAAATTAAGGTTAAACTCGTGCCTTGTTGTATATAATGAAAGTTTTTGGATTACAAAAAAAAATCCAAAGCTTTATGATCCATACTTGTTTAGCAAAAACGCTAGGGCAACTAATGGAGCATTCAAAAGAGGAACGAGCCGAGCTAAAAAGAGAGTGATTGGGAACCTTGAAACACATTAGCCCGACCTCTAAAATATGAGCCTCAGTACATTACAAAATTACCCTGTTTTACCTAGCTGATATTCTCTAGTAAGAAGGCACACGCAATAACTTAATGAATGTACAAAGTCAGATTTCAGTGCACTTAGGGTATTTGCAGGTTGAGATTTTTGTTGGACCAGTTGGGAGAGTTGTGGTGGGAGTATGAGATAAGTGCTTTTGGGCAGGATTGTGGATATGGCCATCACGAAGTTGCAGCCTTGTGTGTACCGAAATTCACACAAGGTGGAATGGATGTACCCAAACCGTATATCTTGCACATCCGGAAGAAACTCAAGTAATGTCTCTTTCCATTTGCCATGAAGAGAGCATCGTATCCTTGTATCGTACGGTGGCCATGATTTGTCAAACCATGTATGGGTAAATGGTACTACTATTTGTAGTAGCTATCTCGTGTATTCTCATCTTGGTAAGAATGTTCATGACCTCATCCTTGATTCCCAGTCGTGTGAGTAAGTCATAGAAAATGAAACGCGTGGGAGCAATAGAAACGCCAAGCCAGGCATTGTAGAAGTGTGTATCGTAGGCATTTCACGTGTCGGTGAAAGCCCTATCCATACTTTGTGAGCTCCATGTTGTAGCCAGCCCCATCTGCTGCATCTTGAACATGATCTGAGAATGAGAGTCCATACTCTGATGGTGTTCAAGGCCATGGATAGGTGGGGATGGTTGGTTTTGTAGGAAAGTTTGTGGTAGTCCCAATAAAGCAGTCAAACTATCTACAATAAATCTTATCTTAACAATAGCCAATGTAATTCAAGCTTCAGCACTCATGTGAGTGAGAGCTGATGAAGCATAGCAAAGTAAGTAATTTTAGCAAAAAACAAACCATGGGGACGAACTGAAATTTGAGTAATCGAGGACGCACCATGGAGATTATGCAAAACTGCTTAGATAAATGGATAGAGGATCGAAAGACATACAATTTAGGCATTTGAATCAGTTAATTTGGTGAAATTGAAACTTGAGAGAGATAATGCAAAAAATATTTTTGACCTAGAACTGATACTTACCTTTATACTCGATTGGTGGCGGTCGACACTTTCCTTTTCTCCCAAAAAAAGTAAAAAAAAAAAAAAACATTTTTCTTAAAGAAAATTAGAAAAGATAGAAAAGGAAAAGAAAAAACTTACTGGGTGGATTGTTCCCCACCAAGAGTTTGCATGGAAATGAAAGTTAGTTGCAGTGTCGTTGCAAAGTTGCATATGAAAGAGAATGTAATCTGCGACGCCATTTGCTATGCATTAGCGAGGCACCGACATGCCATTGCAAATGCATAGAAAATTTGCAATGCATTTGCTTGTTTTGGTAGTTACACCGGTAAGTTGGTAGAAAAATATTTTAATGGTCTGATATAAATGCTTATATGTCGCAAGTGCGTCGCAAACTTGAAGTACATCCGTAGCAAATCCATAGCAATCAAATCAGAAATTCTAAAAGTAGAGATTTGAGAGAGTGAGATGAAAATCAGAACAAAAAACATCAAGAAAAAAAACGAGTATAGAAAAAAAAGAAGTTATACTTAGCTTTTTGAGAATGAAACTTCTGAAGTTTGTATAGATCGATCAAGGATTTATATATTGGAACAATGTCATGGGAACATGATGTTTATACTGTTCGGCATGCATGTACAACCGTCGAGATCTTGAGACCCGTGAAATGCGGCAGAAGTACAAGGATGGGCTCCAACAATTCTTGACGTAAGCAACTAACTACAAGCGATATTTCATGCAAAATTACGGTACCGATATCAAAATATTTGTCCTTGCGTTAAGTGTCAGAATGTTCTTTGTAAGCATCCTGATACTGTTTACAAGAATTTGATCACCTGAGGGTTTTTGCCAAATTATTATGTGTGGTTTTTCCATGGTGAAGATTTTGTTGTTAATGTCCCTGGTAGTTCATCAAGTAGGCATAATGAAGTTGGAGATGATTGTATGAGTGATCAGAATTATGAAGGTCAATATAATGATCAGTCAAATCAATACGGGTATGGAAATTATCTAGATGGAAATAAATTACATGACATGGTAACTGATATTTCATGAAACTACTGCTGCATTTACTGATACTAGTATAGAGGAACCAAACCTAAAGGCTAGGAGATCTATGATATGCTAGATGCTGCAAATGAACGTCTCTATAAGGGATATAGAGAAGGGCTGTCAAAATTGTCATTGGCGTCTTGGATGATGACAATTAAGTCAGAGTATAACGAATCAGAAGTTTGCATGGATAAATGGGCTGCATTAATTAAAGACATTTTGCATGAGGGAAATAACGCTGCTGAGTCGTATTATGATGTACAAAAACTTGTTTCTAACTTGGTTTACCCGCTTAGACTATACATGTGTGTATTGACTATTGTATGCTTTTTTGGAAAGAGGATTAGAATCTTGATGCATGTCGGTTTTGTGAAAAACTAAGATATACAGAGACCGGCGGTCGAACATGAGTTCCATACCAGCAAATGTGGTATTTGCCTGTAACGGATCGTTTGAAGCGATTGTATCAATCTGATAGGAAGGCAGCATCGATGAGGTGGCATGCAAAACACAACACAGAGGAAGGGGTGGTCATACATCAGTCAGATGCGAAGGCCTGGAAACACTTTGCAGAGGAATCTAGAAATGTGTATTTAGGCCTTTGCACAAATGGGTTTACCCCATTTGGTATGTCTGGGTGATAATATTCATTGTGGCCGATTATTGTTACACCTTACAACCCTCCTCTGGATATGTGTATGCAAAGGGAGTTTCTAGTTTTAAGTGTGTTGGTTACTGAGCCTAATCACCCAAAAAGGGCTTTGTATGTGTTTTTGCAGCCGTTGATTCACGAACTACCGATATTGTGGGAAAATTGGGCTCAGACCTATGATGCATCACTGAAAAATAATTTCAATATGCAGGCGGTGATAATATGGACGATGAGGGACTTTCCAGCATATGGAATGTTATCAGGATGGACAACCCACATGAGGTTATCATGTCCGTACTGCTTAGATAGAACCGATGCATTCCAGCTTAAGAACGGAAGAAAACCATGTTAGTTTGATTGTCATCATTGATTTCTGCCTATGCATCATCCATATTGCCGAAACAAGAGGTTGTTGACGAAGAAAAAAAGTCGTAAAGAACCCCTTCCCCCCCCCCTCCCGCAATTTACAAAACTAAAGAGTAGTTGCATAAGNAACCCCCTCCCCCCCCCCCTCCCGCAATTTACAAAACTAAAGAGTAGTTGCATAAGAACAGTGGAGCGAGGCAGGAATTGGTTTACTCCTGGAAACTTGCCAGATGGATATTATGTATCTCACAACTGGCATAAGAAATCTATATTTTGGAGGTACCTTATTGGAAGGATAATTTGTTGCGACACAACCTGGATGTGATGCATATTGAGAACAACGTTTTTTATAACATTATTCACACGTTAAATGTGCAGAACAAACAAAAGACAACTTCAAATCATGATTGGATCTGCATGATATATTCTCACTGAGCGAGCTCCATTTAACGAGGGACGGGAAGGCACCTATGCCAATTTTTAGGCTATCGGCAGCGGCGAAAGAGAGCTTATTTGATTGCGTCAGAACATAAGTGAAATTTCTTGATGGGTACGTTTCAAAATTTTCAAGATGCATGGAGAACGGGCAGAAGTTTTTTGGTTTGACAAGCCATGATTGTCATGTATTCATGCAACGATTGTTCCCATTCGAATTGAGGGAACTTCTACCACCCAATGTGAATGAGGCGATTGCATGTATAATTTTGAGTAAACCATTTAGTTATTCATTTATAAATATGTACATGCATGGTCTAAACATCTAGCTATGTCATATCTATTTCCATTATGTAGCTATTTGAGCATTTTTCCGAGATTTATGTGCTCGAACACTCACAGAGGAGAACATAGCACAAATGGATGTTAATATAGCATTTATCATATGTAATCTCGAGAAGATTTTTCCACCGTCTTTCTTTGATGTGATGGAGCACCTCCCTGTACATCTCGCACATGAAGGATCTAGGAGGACATATATGTTCAATTCCGATGGATGTATCCGTTTGAGAGGATCATGAATTATCTGTAAAAAAATAGCAAAGAATCTGGCAAAGGTAGAGGGATCAATTGTCTCCGGAAGTTTAACAGAAAAAACAACTAACTTTTCTTCATATTACTTCGGCTCAACCGTACGGACGAGGAGAACTTCTCGTAAAAGATATGATGATGGTGGTACTAGACGGTCGTATTTAGTTAAAGGTATAAGTGACGTTTTTTGTGACATAGGTAGGATGGGTGGGAAGGTTCATCAAAGAGAGTGGCAGAGTTGGGAACATTTGATGGCTGCTAACACGTATATTATGTTAACTGTGAATATTTTCCGCCGTATGAAATGTAAGTCCAAATTTACAAATTATTATTCTTATATATATATTCATTCAATCAATGACATCGTTGGAATTATCTTTAAAGGATTTTGGACGGGCAGATTCGAGACACTTTCTCGGAGATGACGGACATGGAAGTAAGGAAGACTTTAGAGCGTGAATTTACTATGTGGATGAAAAACAAGGTTTGACCTCGATCTTTATTTTTTAAATACTTAATTCATACGTCAGTTAGTGAAAAATTATAAACCGTTAATTATTGTGTACGTAGGTCACCAAGAGTTGTGCTTAGCATCTTTGGGTTCATGAGTTTGATGTGGGTCCACTTGGCGGTATCGTAACCGTAAATAGTTATACCACATTTCGATATAGATTTTTGGTGCTTTTTATGAAGAAACTATTTGATTTAAAATATAAACCACTGGATTGCACATTTTTTTATTTGCAAAGTGTTTTGTGAAAATAATGCATTTCAGGTCACAAATGGGAATTTTCCAATAAGTTCAACATATCAACATCAGAAGTCCAGGCCCCGATCAAGGAGATGTTTGTTTTGGATTGAAGTGAGGAGTTAAGAGAATCAAACCACATGAGTAAATGATATACCTCATATTTTACCGGTTTTTATCATAATAAATATATAATTATTTATATTTTAGAGTTTATGTATTATTATTAGAGTCCAAATAAGTTATTTTAGGTACATGGACGAATTTGGGGCTTTTGGTTAATTATGGAGGAATTATGGAGCAAAGGAAACAAATAAATGGAATGACAATGCAGAAGCAGTCCAAAATTCTTTAAAGATCGTATCAGACGAAGGTCTTCCCGAATGAATTTTAATCTCAAATTTTGATACGCCATAGAAACTTGAGTTAGCTTCACTTTAGCGGTGGTTTCAGCTCATTCTGATTATTGGTTGAGGAGATATGATGGTTTTAGTGAAGACACATTATTTTGGCGGGCAGAAAAGGAAATATTCTCAAATCTCAAGATCAAGATTTTCCTAAATCTTTTATGAAAATTTTCTAAACCTAAAATTCGACCTAGTCCCTATAAATACTTCTTTACAACCATTGTTTAGGCTTATGCTTTATTTTTACTTTGAGAGAGTTTTGGGAGAAGAATTTCTTAAATCCTTTTATTGAATTTATATTGCTATCTTTCTATTGATTTGCTTGATGAATTCCTTAGCCATGTCTGAGTAATTCA
>OVAP01005553.1:0-12895 GCA_900406295.1 Aurinia saxatilis | reverse complement strand
TACATTGTAGTTGTCAAGGTCTTTTTAAGTGAAAATAGACAACTTATTACTCTCCTTTTTAGATTTCTTTTAATTTCGGTTATAGGACTAGCTTTAGATCTCACAGATCTGGGTTTCCTGGGTCTCTAGATTGGCGAAAGGATGAGATGAATAGTGGGATTCCCTGATCTTTTGATCCATGGTTTACCACTCTACATCAAGGATTCTTTTTGTTTGATTTGAATGATTTTGAAAACAGATCTGATTTGGTGATGCATCTACCCGTTGTTGATGCTTTGGTAAATCCAGTTAAGATCTTCCTCCGCTTGCATTTGTTTATGACCTTTGGAGGTCCCCTGCTTCTTCTCGGGTCCGATCTAGTTCCTTCTTCCTTGGCGTGGTTAGGATTACTCCGAAGGTTTTGATTCTCCTACTCTACTTCCTCATCGGGTCATCTTCTTCAAAATGCTTCTGATATGGCTTCTACAAGGGCTTCCTTCACCCTGGCCTTTCCGATTTGATAACAATTAACCTTAGAGAAGGTTCAAATCAGTTGGGTCAGAAGCAGCGGACTTATTATTCGAGGTAGCTTCATCCTGCAAAGGAGTTTCTTCGAGTTTTGCGGTTGTTCATTTGCGATGTGGAGTTGATCTTAGGTTGGTATTTTCTTTAGTGTTATTTTTGTTTTGTTCTGTATCTTAACAAATCATACGCTTTAGTCCTTGTTGTCTTTTGTTTTGTTTTCAGCTCCCTAGTAAAGGGATTTGTACTCCAAGGTTACTTTGATAACCATCGGCACCTGTTGTCGGAGATTTTGATCTTTTGATCGATCTCCAATCTGTTCCCACCCTCTGTATCCCATCCTTTGTATTCACCCATGTTTAATAAATTTATCATTTAGAAGGAGAAAAAAAATTAAACTATATATATATTTTTTTTGCTTAATTGAAGATTACATTACTTAAACAATAGAAACAGAGCCGTAATTGTGTTACCGCCTGAGTTCAAGTTGAATTGTTGAATTTTTTAAAAAAACAATAGAAATATAGTTATGTGATAACACATCGTTAGATTATACATTACTTACAATAAGAATTAAACAAGAAATCAGGCAAGGCCTTTTCTTATCTGATAGACAAGAGGTTTAGATATTACTTCGTAGGCTTTCTGGGAGGGATGAGCGAAGTCAAAGAAGACATACCGATCAGGATTCCAACATGGTATTATTGCATTAAGCATACAACAACATGCCTCTCTCTCTTCTCCAAACCCTATACAAGCATATGCACACATAAGATTATTATGACAAAACAAAAAGTAACTGTCCATATAAATTTGGTATTAGATAACCAACTCTTAAATACTTCATGCATTTGTTTATCGGGTGGATATTTACGTACCATAAGCGTGAGGTTTCTTGATAAGATCCATAAGATGACCATAGATGTCGACATAGACAAATTTTGCACCTTTAAAATTATCTTCTACTCCGTAAGTTTGAAGTGCTTTATCCAATTTTTTGTTAAATTTTTTCGCCATCTTATCTAAGATAGCGTTACACCATCCACCGAATGTCGATCTATGCAAGGGCACACATCCAATCGGCATCACTCCCAACACCGCGAATTTCCTAGCTCCAAGATCATATAAATCCTTCATACAGAGAATCCAAAAGATTGTGAAAATTTTACGTATAATTTATTACTATATCAATGTTTTAAATTCTTACTTGTAGAAAATCTTTGGTCCAACCAACCATTTTATTGGTGTATGTATTTGCGGAGTTTAATCGCACAAGAGCTGGAGCCCCATGATACCCAAGATCGTTATTTCCTTCGGATATAAGAAACACTGCGTTCTTAATGATTTCTTTTACTTTTTTCTGATCGTTCACTTCTATTTTTAGCTTTTTTAAATAGTCTATGAAATGTTTTACTTGGTCGCCTGCCGATAAAACTCTCTGAACCAAATAAAAATGAATATTAAAAACCATTATGAGATATATATAAAACTGTTATCTTGTTGTATTGTTAAACCAACAAGTTTAGAAAATAAAATTCACCAGCGTTCTGGATGTAAGATCGTCAATTCCCGAACCACCTGATGCAAAACAAATCCCGGTTCTAAGTTCGTTTGGTTTCAGGCGACCGATTTTACGATAAGGTGGTACTAGTCTTTTAACCCCCAAACCTTCGGCTACAATAGAAGAATTCACCAGACATGAGAAAACTATCTACATGGTTATATAATAATGTGATAAAATCTAAAATAAAATAAAAGAATTGTGATATTGTACCAACAAAATCTGTGAAAACTCTTCCATTCCCGAATCGTCCCGTCGGTACTTTCAAATCAAAATTCCTACCATATGGCCAGAAATTACCTTTTAGTAAAGTAAGAAGCAAATTATTATTACCAGTATCTAGTACTGAATCTCCAAAAGCGAAAAGTGCAGAAAATGTTTTATTTTGCCCTGCCATTGTCGGACGGAATAATATAGATAGTAATGCTAACACCAATAGTTGTCCCCTAAGCATGTCGAATATTAAGTTCACAGTGTTTTTTTTTTTTTGGACGGTTCAAAATTTTCTCATGTTTTATACAAAATCAGTTAAATGGTTTGTTAATTGTTTTAGACGTCTAGTTTATGTTTGTCGAAGGAAGCCAAATATGCATGAGAGTACAGTCCACACAGAATGAATGTTAGGATGTTTTAAGAAGATGATAATTCTATAAAGGCATATATCAAGGAAAAATACAAATGCATTTGCAAGATGCACAAGAATATTTGTGCTCAAGACTATTTGCACTTGCAAGATGCACAAGAATTTTTTTTCATGTTATCTTTGTATCTGAGAAAATTTGGTTGTAGTTACCATGAGAAATCATTATAATTTGGAATTTTCTATTGAGTTTTGACCATCATGTCCAATTTAACCGTATTTTGAAAGTAATAATGGTAAAGAATGAATTTAAGTTTGAGCAGACCATAAATATCTTCCTCACATTTGCCTCAGTTTTCTGTTGTTGTGTAACTAGAATAAAAAATATTAACTGTTCTTGAATTGTATACTTGAAATATGATCTGCATGTATCATCAAAGTAGACAAAAAAAAAAAAAAACTCAGTACCATATATATTTTGCTTTTACTATATTTTTTTCCCCATTCGTCTGTTTTTACTGGCACTACTATGGAAAATTTGAATTATTATACATTCTTTGTTTCTTTCTTTGATCAACTTCATTCAAACAGGTCCAAAATCCCAGACTAAGGCAAAACAAATAGATAGGAGCTATTGTGAGCTATTACAGATACTTTAATTAGTGTAAATTTTGAGTTTTAACTTCAATTTAATTGTTCTCTTATTCGGTCGGACCTGAATAAAGTTATTTGATCCATTCGTTTCCGATTTATTTTTTCTTGAACATACATTTGTAGACAAACGACTTTGTTCTGGACAATATAAATTATGATGAACGATAGATAACTGGATTATACATTCTTTACAACAAGAAAAAACAGAAATATGTCATCATATCTCATATAACGATGGTGGTTATTAAGATTGAAATAAAACTTTGTAAGAAATCAGGCAAGGCCTCTCTTGATATCGTTAACAAGCTTTTTACCAATAGTTTTGTAGGCTTTCTCAGAGGGATGAGCAAAGTCATAAAAGACATATCGATCTGGGTTGGGGCATGGTACAATTGCCGTAAGCATACAACAACATCCATTCCTATTATTAGTAAATCCTGCAACCATAGAACACGATAAAAATAACTACTATATAGATTTTTTGTCTTGTTCAAAAAAGAAAAGAAAAGATTGTCTAGTGGTTGTTGTTAGTGCTGTCGCGTAATCATACAATGTATATTGTTTTTAAAAAGAATGGTGAGTAGTTACGTACCATATCTCCTGTGATTTCTTATAACTTCCATAAGAGAGTTGTACATGTCGACATAGACAAACTTTGCACCTCTAAAACCGGATTCACTTCCCCAACCTCTTAGAGCATTTTTCAGTTTTCTGTTGTATTCTTGTGATATTCTATTCGCGGAGAAGTTACAAAACACGACGAACCCACCAAGGAAGATTCTAGACATAGGCAAACATCCCAACGGAATCACTCCCATCACCGCAAATTTTCTTGCTCCTTGATCATACAAACCCTTCATACATATATAGAAAATAAACCAAACAAATAGCGCATTTTGAAATTCATATTAGGATATATATTGATGCTTGATCAAGAGAATTTCATTCTTTTGTCTTACTTTCATAAATGCTTTGTTCCAACCAACTAGTCTAGTGGTGTATCTACCCGGGGTCAATCCTCGCATAAAAGCGGTTGGAGTCCCAAAATAAGTGATTCCAAGATCATTATTTCCTTCAGAAACAAGAATTACGGCATTCTTAACTATGGAATTTGCCTTTGAAACACCTGCTACGGCCTTTAGTTTTCTTATGTAGCCTTTGAAATCTCTTGTTTGGTCGCCGGGCGATAAAACTCTCTAGCCAGACCACCACCCAAAAATGCATTATAGTGTTTATTTAAAAAAAGTAAAATCGAATATATGAAAAAATTCGTCACCAGCATTCTGGATGTAACAGGGTCGACTCCTGCACCACCTGACGCGAAACAAACACCAGTTTTAAGGTCGTTTGGAGGAATGAACAACTTTCGATAAGCCGGTACAACTTTCTTTATCCCCAAACCTTCGGCTACAAATGAGAAAAAAAAAAAAAGTTTACCATTCTATACAATTTTATGATTATCTAATCAATATGTAAAAAGCCAGAAATTACAAAGAAGCAATGTAATGGAGTAGGGTATTATACCAACTATATCCGAGAAAACTCTTCCATTTCCAAATCTCCCCGTGGGTACTTTCATGGTGAAACTCCTCCCATATGGCCAGTAATTTCCTTTCATTAGAGTCAGGAGGTAATTGTTGTTACCTGTATCGACTATCGAATCTCCAAAAGCCAAAATCGCAGGAAAGGTTCCATTGGCAGCTACAGTTGATAAGAAATAAATGGAAAATAATGCTAACACCAATATTTTCTTCCTAAACATATCTAACATTTTGTGTATGTTATGAGTTTCAGTTAATGGTGNCTAAACATATCTAACATTTTGTGTATGTTATGAGTTTCAGTTAATGGTGATTCTAAGCTCATGTCAGAAGTATATATATATACAAGTGGTTTTCTAAATAGTTTTTAGACGTCTAGCCTTTGTTGTCGAAGGAAGCTAAATTTGCATGTAAGTAGTGAGCACACACACAGGATGAATGTCACCATGTTTTGGGAAGATAATAATTCCATATATTCCATGAAAAATATAGATTTTTTTTTTTTTAATTTACTTACATGTTGAGTATAATTTAAAGTCATTGATCAATGATATATTAGACNGATTCTAAGCTCATGTCAGAAGTATATATATATACAAGTGGTTTTCTAAATATTTTTAGACGTCTAGCCTTTGTTGTCGAAGGAAGCTAAATTTGCATGTAAGTAGTGAGCACGCACACAGGATGAATGTCACCATGTTTTAGGAAGATAATAATTCCATATATTCATGAAAAATATAGAATTTTTTTTTTTAATTTACTTACATGTTGAGTATAATTTAAAGTCATTGATCATGATATATTAGACGATGATTTGTTTTGCGAGGACATTTTTCCGTTATGTAGGCTCATTCATCTCCGCGAGACTGAATTGAATCTAACTAGTATATTTGTAAGATGTGAACTAAGATTCTGACTAAATTCTCCATAAAAATGAAACAACAATATATATGATATGAAAATGAGACAAACTCATAAATAAATTTCAGACAAACTCATTAACAAATTTGTTAATCAACAATGAGACTATAACTTTGTAAGTTTTCTCTGTAGGGTGATAACTGTCCCAAAACACATGACTAGACAAGTCAGGACATACAGAAGATGTAATCGGATTGCACAATACAGCAACTTCTATGACTCCGGTTCCACAGCATCCTTTGTTAGTCACTTCAAATCCTACAATAACCCGAATCATAACTTTAAAGTTAGTACATTTTTAAAGAAAAACCAGTACAAATTAATCTAATTCAGAATTTTAGTGAATTACCGTATTTTCTAGGATTCTGGATGATATCGAAAAGCGGGTCATAGATATTAATGTAGATGGGTTTGATATCCGGTAGAGTTTTACGCAACAGATCCAGTTTTGTTGTAAGCTTTGAATTGAAAAGCTTTGCTGCTTCGTTGTAATTCTCAGCACAATCTCTCAAAAGACCTCCTCCTATGGTTCTCTGTGATGGTACACACCCAATTGGTGGTCCACCAAACACAGCTAGTCTTCTCACTCCATATCCATATAGTTTCTGTTAAATTTATTGCATACTATTATATCATTGTAATGAATGTCCCTAATGCATGTAAGAATCTATAAGCTTTACAAAATTAAATCCACACATAATTAACTACCAATAAAAAGAAAAAAAGAGACAGACTGCAGTATTCATATTTCAAAATGATATTCATATTCACATTAACTACTAATAATATTTCAAAATGATATGAAGTATTGTAATTTGGTGGATAGCCATATGTTAAGAATTTTCATTTATAAGTAAATAACTATTTCAGTATAATGTAGCAAGTCTCTATCAAAATATTAGGCACAGATAGTTTCCATACATGTTGTAACTTACTTTCAAATAAAGAAGCAATAAATTACTCTGAACCATTTTTTTTTTCGGTTAAGCTATAAATANTCCGGTCAAGCTATAAATACTCTGAAATACTCTGAACCATCATGAAATATTCTACCACATATTTATCATTTTTGCTTTGATCCAATCATCCAAATAACTACTAGTTACCGATTACTAACTTCTTCTCTCTCTTTTTGCTAAAGGTTAATAACTTTTCTACGTCAGAATTTAGGTTATTAGGAGTAGCGTTATAAAATGGTTAATCTAAAATATATACAGATTCATTTAAGGAGGAGAGAAGCTTACAGTCACAAAATCTGAAGCAGAGTCGGCCATAAGTGTAGTGTAGGCATCAACATCATATTGAGGTCTAGCACGAAGACCAAAGTATGTATTGGCTATGTCGTCACTTCCCGCGACCGATAAGAATAAGCTATTGGCTAATATGAAGCCTGTTCTTTCTTCCCCAACCAAATTCTTCAATTTCTCTATGTACTCCTCGAAATATTTTAGTTGCTGTTCTAATGATATTGCTGCCTAGCAATAGAAAATTTACCATATAGTTAGGATATTTATCAAATCAAATATTTCTATAGGAGTTTGGAATCAATAACCATGATCGTCAAATTACGTAGTATTACCACTAGTTTCGGTGTTATAGGATCATAACCAGAACCTCCAGACGCAAATGACACACCGGTTAAAAGATCTTCGGGTTTTAAATTCGGGTCGAGATATGCTGGTACATTTTTCTTTAGTCCCACTTCTTCAGCTGCAAAATAAGAACAGAACATATAAATAAACACTGTTGTTTCAAAAAAATTTTCTAAGTTTTACAAAACATTTTGCTTTACAACATCTATCATGACTGAAAAAACTCAAACCATACTTTCTTAATATATTTTTGTACGCATAATTGTTGACTCAGTGTTNTTTTTTTTTTTTTTTAAGTTTTACAAAACATTTTGCTTTACAACATCTATCATGACTGAAAAAACTCAAACCATACTTTCTTAATATATTTTTGTACGCATAATTGTNAAAATTTTCTAAGTTTTACAAAACATTTTGCTTTACAACATCTATCATGACTGAAAAAACTCAAACCATACTTTCTTAATATATTTTTGTACGCATAATTGTTGACTCAGTGTTACTAGACTTGTTTTTACCTACTAGTAAACTACTTGTGTCCTGCTTATTAAAGGTCTTTATATATAATTAACCGGTCACTATTTTTATCTTCTTGCAGTAAAGTGATACATGAGAAATGAAGATGATCAAGAGAAGGGACCTATCATATCGACCGGGGTACGTCCATCGCAGAATCTCCCCGTGGCAACTCCGCCTTCGAAATTGATACCATAAGGCTGAAAATCGCATTTAACAACAGTTTTGACATTGTTATTATTCCCGGAGTCCACGATGGAGTCTCCAAAAGCTATAACAGCCGGAACCTTCAAGTTTGGAGGCAGCTTCACGGCGGTGATAGCCTCAGTGAGAAAGAGAACCGACATAAAACATATTTTCAGTGAAGAACAAGAACAAGACCAAGAGCAACTTGTATTGTGTTTCATGTCGTTGCTTTAATGTAGTTGTAGATGTAAAAATTTGTTTTTTTTTTATAATAGAAAAGTTTACTTCAAAGCTTTACAACATAACAAAGACAAATAGAGGATTATGTATCAACTTGTCTTCTATNGACAAATAGAGGATTATGTATCAACTTGTCTTCTATGTTATCACACTTATTTCTATTTATATACACATGTAGATATCAAATACTTTACTAATAAATGTACAATTGCGTTGTGGAGATGTTGTGGTAGACTTAGGACAAAAAAGAATTAACAGTTGGAACATTTATAGATTTAGTTTAGGTGTTTTGTTTAACAACTGAGATAATGTACTTAATTAGTCTCAACCATTTCATTAGTTGCTTTTACAATACAATTTGTAAACTCGTATAGCCATTAGAGTGTGACAACACTGACAAGCATGTATATATCATTATATTAAAGTATATTAATGCAAGTGTCAGCGCTAATCATTTTCTTAAAACAAGTGTCAACCCTAATTAAACGAGGTTTAATCGCTGTAAGAGTTTAAGATGGTATCCTCGTAAAAATATTAAATACTCTGCTCTTGCTTCGAAACAGAACGCATTAAGTGGTATCTTGAGAATTTCTATTTTGCTACATACTATAGCTCATTTGTTTATTAGTATGAAATCTTTGTGGTGTATAACTTCGAGTTTTTGAGATAACCATTGGTCGTGCTTTTACTAGTCTAAAATTTTTGGATTCGCTCGTCACCTAAATTATTATTTAGAGAGTACATTAGTGGAAAAAATAATGTTTGTATATATTAATGGAACTACAACATAACCTAAAGTATTAGTAACAAACTACAACAAATAAAAATTCTATTTTTCGGTCTGGTTCACATAACCACTCTTCATGTTTTTTTTATACACCCTCCATTTCATAATAATTTAACAAGTATCGATTAAGCATTTTTAAAAAGAAGTAAGTGTTGTTTTTCATTTTCAGTGTAAAACTTTACATTAGATAAATAGTTAGATTGTTTTTAGTAGCATAGTAGACTTTGTAATATATATATAAACATATTTATGTGAAAACAGTTAAAATGTCATTCTTTGTGAAACAAAGAGAGTATCTTATTGTTGAAATGTTGAGTATTTATATTGTTTATATATTTGTACTGATATTAACAAGTACATCTAATACAACAATTATACTATGTTAAAATTTGATAAGTAATATTACTAATTGACAAAAAAAAATATATTACTAACTAATTTAAGAATCTCTTGTCAAACTCATTAAGAATTGTGATGTAAACTGATACCAAACTACAACTATATAGGTCATCACAATTAATACAACTAAGACTACTAAAGCCCATCAAACTCAGCAATTTATAACATAATGTTGGTATCATTTTGGTCTCTAATGTATCATAAGTGTCAATTTATTTTAGAATTCAATAATAACGAACCATATGCAATAATAGGAATATTATTTAAAAACAGAACAAAAGCATAAGGTAGATGTAGATCACAAGTAATAAGTGATACTACTATAATCAGTGTAAAGAAAGTAGCTTTTGTCTAGATATTTAAACACGTGAAATAAAACCTAAAAGAGACTTTCAGAAGTAAAAATAAAGTTGTGACTATCAGAATATGAATTGATAAAAAAAATGTTTGTATATGTCCAAATATAATAATTGATATCTAGCATCCGTAAAATCAAGCTAATTAATTAAGAGTAAGATATTTCGACAAGGCTACTAGTATGAGGAATTTAATTTAATGATTGAGTGACAACCATATTATCGCCCCAACTACTATCTAACAGACTAACACAATTAATTTCGTAGATGTAATTTTCTGATATTATTTCAGTCATTGTAGAAAAATTACAAATGCACGTAATTTATGATAATATATGGTCCTATAACTATATAATGTGGGGTTCATCTTAAATTATAGCCTATGAAATTCGTATATATCGTAGAAGATGGATGGACCTCATAATGCATCGTAGTTGTATTTTTTTTTTGTTTGTTAAATCGTAGTTGTATTTATATAACAATAACTCGACAGCGACAAATCTTAAGTGACGAAGTACCTACTTCCACGTATAGTGAAGACAAAAAGAAAAAAAAATGTAGTAAAGTCATTGGTTGGATTGTTAGAAATCGGTCTGATAAACATTCATCATTTATGTGGAATTATATTTGAGCATTTTACTAGTCGATCCAAGATTTGATTCTATCCAACGTGTGTAGTTAAAGTCAGAGACTTGCAGCTAGGACTGGGCATTTTCGGGTCTCGATTCAGTTATGGTTTGGGTTCTCGGTTCTTCGGGTATTCGATTTCAAGCATTTACGATCTATAAAGAAACAAAAATATATGCTGAATAGGTTCAGTTTGGATCGGTTCGAATACTTCGAAGTATAACCAAAAAGATTTTGGATTCTATTTGGTTTTTAACCCAAACTATTCAAATACTCAAAATATCCAAAAAATACTCAAAATACCTGAAATAGTACTACACAATCTATAAAGTAAAATAGTATACTTAATTTGGTATTTTTTTCCAGAGTATCCAAAAAATACCCGTAAATACTCGAACTAACCAAGAAAAATGATATCTTGTGTTTTGTGCATGTTTTATATTCTTTAAGTCCCATTTTTCATACATTTGTTGTTAGTTGTTATGCATTTAACCACATTTTGCATTATAGCTTGCATTTAGAATTTTGTCTTGTATTTGCATTGCATATTTGCATGATTTAGGTACTTTTGAAACTATTTGGATGTGGTGGAAACTTAGATGGAGCTTAGAGACCAAGGAATGAGCAATTGAGCAAGGAATAAAACATATAGAGTGAAGAAGCAGACAAAGCTGGCTCCAGCCCGCTCTAACCACTCGCTCTGGCTGCACTAGAGAAGAAGAAAATTCTTGACAAACTGACATGCAGCCAAAGCTAGCTCCAGCCCGCTCTGGCTGTCCGCTCTGGATGACAGGCCGATGTTGATTTATTTTCTGTTGACTTATCTGAATCTTATTTTTAAATATCCTTTTTGTTGTCAATTTTACAAGATAAGTCTTATCATTATCTAAACCCAAAAAATCTCTCTTGTAATACTCTTAGATCTTGTTTTTAAGATTCAAATGATTGATTTTTGGTTTATCAAAACTATTAATCTCTTTCTTTCTTTTTTCCTATGATTATGTGTACTCTCTCTATTGATTGATGAGTTTGGTAGATTAATTGTAATTAGTGGTTGATCTTGTGGATTTGGGTTAGTATTTTGGTTTCCTTAACATCTTGTGTGCTTAATGCTATTTCTTCCTTGATCACTTAGAAATAGATGATAGACATTTCTCACACCTACCAAGTGTTTGATGAAATGTTTGAAAGAACAAAATATTTTGCTTTATCATTTTAGCCATTGGGAAATGAGTTAAGATGCTTAGTTGTTGATTGGGTTTGAGTTTTCTTGCTTGGATTTCATTAATTTGATAAATTAGCCAAGTAAATGACTTTCAAAGGAATTAACACCCAAGAATTTGGGCTAATCTATAGATTAGTGGTCTTTTGCCTAGGATTGTGTATATTCCTTGCAAAACTAACCTCCACAAGGTCAATACTACTTACCCTTGATCATATTGGCATTATCCACCGATCAATATTCAACTTTATTGATTTTTTAAACTTTTTTAACTTGCTTAATTGTTCTTGTCTTGCTTTATTGCTTTCTTTTGCTTATTGCTTAATCCCTTAGCTACTTGCTTAATAGTTCAATTATTTTATTGCATGCTTTATATTTAAAAACGAAAACCACAAACCTTTTTATTGCTTTAGCTTAATTACGATTAATGTGCTTATCGTGTTAGTCATTCTCTCTTTGTGAATTCAATCCTTAAACTATACTATAACTACTCTATTGAGTTGTAGTTAGAGAAAAGTTTTGATAGCTACAACGAAATTATATAACTAACCAAAAAAACAAAATAAAAAATATACCCGAACATACCCAACCTAAAACTAAAATATCTATGAATGTATTTACGTGTCGGGTATTTGGGTATCCATTCGGTTCTCAGTTTGGTATTGAACTTTGAAGCTATTATGTGTTTACGAATTCTATGGCTTTTTTGTTTGAATGAATGAATTTTAATTTATAGCTTTGTGTGGTATAGGATTCTTGTAATACTTGATTTTTCTTTTTGTGTGGCTCATTTAAAACTTGATTAAGAATCCTAACTTTTTTCCTGAACTATACATTCAATTGTTAAAAATTCTTTTAAATGATTTTATTTCAATTCTCTATATATTTTTATTGAATGGTTAATTAGGTAGACAGACTTTTTCTGGAGTTTTTTTGTAGGTTTTTGTAAAAGTACTGAGGTGACATAGTAGTAAATAAGTTATGTTTTTATGTGTTTGTAGTTAAGAAATGAAGTGTCATCATATATATTTACAACAAATTTGATATCATATAGTAATAAATGTTATGTAATAAAATAACAAAAATATTTGCTAAAACACGCATAAAATCTAGGTTTTTTTTTTTTGTCAACTTTTGTTTTATACATGCTGTATCCACTTTGAGATTAAGTTTACAACCATTTTATTAGAGTGCAGGGATTATGGATTCGAG
>OVAP01005552.1:0-12896 GCA_900406295.1 Aurinia saxatilis | reverse complement strand
TCATTAATCACATATACCCACCTTCATTCCTTTTAGTTATTTTTCTTATAAGAAATCTAAAATACTTCTATTTAAATATTAGCTATCTATAGGATTTTAAGGTTTATGATCTAGGGTTTAGGGTTTAAAAACCCTAAAATTCTAAATCNTGGATATATGTGATTAAAAAAAGAGGTGTGGTTATATGTGGTTAGTGGGTATGGAAAGTTGACTATATTTGTCATTCTCTCATTTTACATTATAGTTTATGGAGGTATGTTTTGGAGAATAGAGAAAATATGTATCGGTTTAAAAATTATTCGCTCACAAACCGGAAAATTTTAGTAATACTGAAATTGATATTACCATTAGATTATTTTTACTAATTAGATTATTTAATTTCTTTTTGGTTTTGATTTGTTTTATATTACTTACCTATTGGTTTAATAATCTTCTTGTAAGGCTTTATGTCCCTAGTTATGCTATGAAATTAAATGTTTGGTGACAAGGAAAAAAAGGTTTTACACTGGTTTTTACTAATGTCTAACTATTTTGCTATTTCTAATGTAATATTTCTTACTGCCTTTTTTTATGAGTTGGAGAATTAAATTCAAGTAGGATTAAGCAACGCTTTGCCGTAAAGTTACTGGAGTGGGTCCAATTACTATATATTTGTTTTCTTCATAAAACCAATCACTATACTTTGGTAACATTACCAATGACTCACTATAGTATATTTTCTTTTCTTTTTTTGTTGTTAACTACTCACTTTAGTTTAGAAACATTCTTTAGCAATGATTTTGCTTCCTGGAAATGGCACTCACTCATGAGTAATGTCAAAGAAAGTAGACAAAGGTTTCTTATTTGCTTGGGGGAAAACATAAGCAAAGGTAAATAGAGCTGATGAAAGGTAAAGTCATCGTTCTGCTTTTTGCTGGCATACTCATTTCCACACATTTGGTCACTTTCATGAATATATCTCATCTCAACTAGTTCGACAAAAGGTATTTGCTTTCTCAAATAGCATCATGAGTTGGAGTTTTGAAATCAATCTTTTTTGGCCAAGAAATCAAGATATTTTTCTCCCCAATTTTTTTTTTTTTTTTTGGTTATTGTCGTTTAATGTTCACAATGTATTACCATCATAAAAATTGCAGTGCGAGAATTTGAATCCAATTAATCAAACTCAAATAAACCTGGCAAGAATTTTACAGTTGTAGTATTGTATTTTTTTCATTTTTTTAAAGGTATTTCTAACCCTACTCCATTTTTCATTTTAAATGGAGCTTGGATTCGAATTTTTCCCAACTCTACTCAATTTCTAATTCCAAGATATAATAAACAAAAATGGTTTTACTCCAAAAAGAAAATACTCCATTTTAAAATTATTTATTTTGGAATAAATTGTGGGTCGGAGATGCTCTAAGTATAATGGGTTTTGTGCTTATAGAATAGTCATGTTTTTGTTTCATAAATAATTGATCCTTACAAAAAAAAGAAAGTTTAAAACCCCCATTGGTATAGGATCTAAACGAAATATTCTCCTACCAAATTGGATTATATATAAATTTAGGAATTTAATAATAAGGAAAGGAGAAGATAGTTGCATTTGCATAGAGGAAATCGGAATCGGACATAAAGCCAAACTAAAAGAGAGATCATATGACATAACCACGACAATGTCACTTGCCCATTATATTTTTTATTTTTCTCACTTCACATTGTTCTCTCTCTTGTCCTTTCACCTAACTGTATATGACATTACCTATTCTTAAAATATCATTGTTTTGCATTATTGTGGTTCTGTTTATACCCATTGAAAATTACAAAATATAAAACAAAAATATATAGGACGACGACAGTCAATATAACAAATTATATAAGAACTACGGATACTTTAAAAATCAGTTCGACGATTATATAAAATGAACTGAATTTACAAGTATGGTTTGTTGACGACGCATACACTTGGAGAGAATATACGAGCATGCGTGACAACTGACATGAACATGTGAACATATAAGATCCAAATTTTTAGTTTAGTTAAATCAAAATAGAAACTTTTAATAACTTCTTCAGGGGTCTGTCCATATAATCCAAATATAGCACCAACTGATAATCAGTTAAAAAAAAAAAAGAATTATTAATGTTCTTTAAAATATTAATTTCTTCTTCTGAAAGATTCCTTTTTCCTTCATATGAAATCTCAACAACCCAAAATACAGTAATTTAAAAACATAAAATTGTACTAATCCCAACCACAACAACACAATAAAATCAAGCACTTTTAAGACCTTCTGCTTGCCATGGAAGGTTTATTCTGTTGATGTACTTCTATACAAACGACGCCGTTACAGTAGAAGGACTGAAGGAGATGGAACACCCGGGACACATAGCTCAGATTCGGCTAATGTCACGACCAAAGACGAAAGTGGTGAACCAGTTGATGGCGACATAGAACCGGTTTCTCCAACTGATGACTCGAGTTAGATATGCTGATCTCCATATAAACCAGCTCACGAAACCCGTCATTGATACTCCTTTTGCGTCCTGTTCAAGTAAACTCATTCAGTCAACATTTGTATGAGTGATTTTGTCAAAGTATAGAGACAGTTTTCGTTACCTTGCTCTCACGGAGGTCGACGAGAGCTTTGTATCTACCGATTGTTGCCATGCTTCCAAGGTGCTTATACACAAAAGGAGCTCCAAGTTCTATCTCCTTTGCACTGTTGGCTCGTCCTCCATTCGCTTTCCCGATCTCATTTAGTAGATTCGACAAGTATTTGCCTTCTCTCTCTGCTACCTTAATTGATTAGTGATAAAAAAAAAAAGGTATAAGACGAGAGGTTAATAGAGATTATGAAATTGATCTATCTACAGAAATTGTATACCTGAGCGAGAGCAGGAAGAGTCGGTTTTCCGGTGGTCTCCAGATATCCGCTGCAGTCACCGATGGCAAACACGTCTTGAACAGAAGGTACACGCATCCATTCATCAATGCCAATCCTATAAAGATATCCAAAAGGATGAGCTGCTGTAGAACATTTTTAGCAAAATGGGGTCTAATGGTGCGGGTATTAATGAACTAACCTACCACCGGGGGCTTTAGGAAGTTCAAGAGACCTAACAAAACGAGAAGGACCCACACCAGTGGACCATACTAAGAGTCCGTACGGAACTTCTGTGCCATCGTCAAGTATAAGTTTCTGAGGCTTCACATCTTTCACAATCCCATGTACAAACCTCACTCCAGACTAAGTAAAAGCAGTAATGTTTTAAGAAGAAGTGCTCCATAACAGTGAGCACAAAACCTTTATATGTTCTAGCTTGTAAATGAGCTCACCTTGTTCAACTGCTTGATAGCATAACGTCTGAGTCGATCATCGAACGACGAGAGTATATCCCTGGCCTGCACAAACCAATCGGCACAGAAATAATCGTGAACCTTTCTAATATTTCTTTATAGAGAAAATTCAAAGGGAATCTATTTGAAACAAACCTCTATTAAAGTAACATGAATATCGTCCTTCACGTGGGTATATCGTTGACGAACATCTTTCATGATAAAGTCACTCAGTTCACCGCTAAATTCAACCCCAGTTGGTCCACCTCCAACCACAACGCAATGTAACAGCCTCTGTTTCTCCTCTTTCGGTATGCCTGGTTAAAAAAAAAGTGTAAAGATTGTTAAGTTCTAATTCTGATTCTGATTCTTCAGGGGATCAATTATGTTTACCAGGAGTATCAGAAAGCATCAGGTTCAAAAGAAGCTTCCTGCGAATCTCTTGAGCATGATGAACCTCACGGAGGAAAATCGCATTTTCTAGAACACCTTTAATTCCAAAAGTAGACGCCTCAGCACCACACGCTACCACAAGCTTATCATAAGCAATCTTGAACTTCCGCGGCTCTAGCGTGTCCGAGCCATCAGTTAGAGTCTCACAATGAACCTATCACCAATAATAAAAAAAACTAAACACACAAGATTCACTAATTCAAACTAAAACCTCACATTTCACCCTCAAGAAACTCCATCACATCTTCTTCTACCATAATATCTACTATTACTCTTCCACAACTCTCAAAATCTAAGGAAATAAAGTAACAAAACTAGAGATTTTGCATTAAATATTATCAGTTTCACCAAACATAAGAGAGCATCATCATCATCATATACTAAAACTCTAAATCTCAATTTCGCATTTCAAATCATTTTCACAGATTCGTGCATCATCATCCATGACCAATTCGATACAAAACCTCACAAAATCAAAATCAAAATCACCTCATGAGAATCAGCATCAAGCCTGGAGCAATTCGCGAGGAAGAAATAAGAGCCAGGCTCTCTCGAAATCGCAGGTTGAATACGAGAAATAGGCTCAGCAACAGACCTAAACTCGAGAGTACCTACACAAGTCGAAGCGAGAAGAGGCGTGAAGACCATATGGTTCCTGGGAGAGACGCAAACGACGTCGTAGAGACTCGTATCGATCCCTTTCATCAATCGACAACCCGCCCAACCCGACCCGAGAACCACCACTCTCGGCTTCTCTCCTTCTTTAGTCGGTTCTAAACCTCCGTAACGGCTCCGATCCAATCCATTCGAAGCCGGAGGAGATTGAATCGGAGCGGTGCAGAATCGGGAGGAGAGAGTGAATGATGATGATCGTGTGGTTTGTGAGATTCGTGTGAGGTTTTTGATCATGAACATCGTGCTTCTTCTTCTTCTTCTTCGTTGTGTGTGTGTGCGTTTAGAAGAATCTGTGATGGATTCTGTTTTAGCATTTGAATATTTCCTCAAGAGTGTACAAATTTGTGTCAACTACTCGAAAAAGACACTTTCAGAACCTTCTGTTATTGTTTTTTAGAAATTGACGAATCTTAATAGGCCTTGGGCGATTAGGCCCATTTGTTATATAGATTTAACGATGGTGGGTTTATGGCCCATAAAGGAACTAAAATCACGTGAGCCATGTTTAATAGCCTTCTCTCCCCTTGATGGGCCTACCACCATGTCATCTTCTATGTCTTTAGTCTTGATTCATTGAGCATGATTATCCACAATTTCATCATATGATAAATTTTTTAATAAGATGTTTACTAGCTTTCACTATGGTTTGTCACAAGACTCACAACAATTCCAATATAAGAAATAAAATGGCATTAACATGAATTTTACAGAACGGAAAGAGAATACAGATGCAACCTTTTAAAACATTTTTATTGATTCACATACTTATATGAATGATTTGGAAGCTTGCAAGTAAATATGATGAGATACATTAAGAAAGAAAGGAATATTAATCCTTTCAAGTCTCAAAGTTTGCGGCCGCTCGGTGGATCGTGTCGACCATTAGCTGAAGGCCGACCGTAGTCGTTTGTGCTCACCATCAAAAACCGTTCTCTCACCACCGTCGTTTCATTCTCTGTCACATACACATTACAACTTAGAAACTAGTGATAATAACGTACATATATAATAACATCTTATCATAAAGTAAAGCATTATAGACTAGCTAGTCGATAAGCCAACCAGCCTCGTTTACAATTTGTTCGAAACATTAACGTAGACATAAATTTCTCCTTCATCAAGGTTATCAAATATCTAGTGTCAACATTAAAACAAATTCGACCTTTTTTGTGTATCTGGTTTTAGAAAATCGAAATCTTTGGTTGGATTTTTCACAGATACGATAAGAGNATTAACGTAGACATAAATTTCTCCTTCATCAAGGTTATCAAATATCTAGTGTTAACATTAAAACAAATTCGACCTTTTTTGTGTATCTGGTTTTAGAAAATCGAAATCTTTGGTTGGATTTTTCACAGATACGATAAGACTACGACCCATTTCAACTTGCTATATAATATATGTGCCAGATTAATTTGATTAAATTGTCGTAGTATATATGATCTGTCATTTGTTCTTTTCTTCTAAGGTCAACGCTTTTCAAGTGTGAACCTAAATTTTTTTTTATAGTAAGCCTTTAATCATGTCCTACTTTGCAAAAGAAAACTCTTTACATAAATTTTGTGTTTTTCTAATAATCCGATGTATGTAANTTGTCGTAGTATATATGATCTGTCATTTGTTCTTTTCTTCTAAGGTCAACGCTTCTCAAGTGTGAACCTAAATTTTTTTTATAGTAAGCCTTTAATCATGTCCTACTTTGCAAAAGAAAACTCTTTACATAAATTTTGTGTTTTTCTAATAATCCGATGTATGTAATTTACAATTTTATATGACATACGTTCTTACCGGATTCGTCGGTATCACAAATGTTTATCTTTATTAAAGAACAATAAATATATATTAGTGTGAAAAAGTCATCGGCGAAATGGGGAAGACAAACTCGAGCGTCGTGTTTCATGTTCACTTGCGTTGAATATACAAAGAGGTACATACACACAAGCTGGAAACAGGGTGCATAAAACTAAGATATATACAACTTGTTTTAACAAAATGCATTTACTTAGGTTACTCTTTTTATTAACAATTACTTTCACTCAAAGATGGATCTTCATATTCAACACTCTATAGTCCTATAAATTTTTTAATTTTATACAATAATATCGCACAATTGTATTAGCATTAGAGGAAAACTGACATTCATCTATATATGAAAATACTACGGTTAAAGTTCATGTCATTCAAGGATATAGATTCAAAAATTTGAAATAATAATAACTTAAAAACGACAAAACACTGATTTAAAAAAAAAAACAAAGTTCGCCTGCAGAACAAACACCGNCTGGAAACAGGGTGCATAAAACTAAGATATATACAACTTGTTTTAACAAAATACATTTACTTCGGTTACTCTTTTTATTAACAATTACTTTTCACTCAAAAATGGATCTTCATATTCAACACTCTATAGTCTTATAAATTTTTTAATTTTATACAATATTATTGCACAATTGTATTAGCATTAGACGAAAACTGACATTCATCTATATATGAAAATACTATGGTTAAAGTTCATGTCATTCAAGGATATAGATTCAAAAATTTGAAACAATAATAACTTAAAAACGACAAAACAAAGTTCGCCTGCAGAACAAACACCGACTTTCACTTGTTAACTATATTTATGGGTTTCATATGTGTTATTCTACTTTTGTTTTGTCTATCCAAACATACATANAAAAAACCCCCCCCCCCAAAAAAAAAAAAAAAATACAACATACAGATATACACATATTGTCTTTTGTAATGACTAATGAATATGTGTATGCATGAAGGGATCATTATTGGTATCTGGAAATACGAATGATATATAAACTTTTTTCTCTTTGTGTGTGTAATTAATTTTTCCTTGTTCTTTTAGTGATTTACACATATTTACACATAGATCATGTGAATACCACCACATCACCGGCCAAAATGTGGTTGGGAACTTGAGAATCATCAATATACATACTCGATTATGAGATCTCAGTTCACTAACTTATAAAACAATTAATTAATTTGATTTTTGTAGAAACAAATAAAGATTCTGAGATATTGAACCATGTAAAAAAGAAATTCTTATGAGATGATGAGATGGAATAAACCAAAAATATATACTATCATACAAAATATAAACTAGAAGAAATTAATAAAGGAGGAAGAAAAGTACCAGAAAATGGAAGACTGAGCCGAGCAGTAGATATGAAAGCTAACGTGAGGAAGATGAACAAACATAACCTAAACGATGATGATGATGATGATGATGATGATGATGAATAACCCATATTTCTCTCTCTGTCTTTCTCTCTCGCTCCCACTCTATTTATTTATAGACAACACAAAAAGTCTAACACCAGCTCTTTGGTTTTAAAGTCTTCAAGCACATATATAAAAAATTCAATAAAAAATTATTTTGCTTTTTTAGAGCATGGTTTCATTTACATTTGGTAGGTATAATAAGATTGACGTGGGATCCCCAAAACACCTTTGGCATCAAGTCAATTAATCAAAATTCCAAATTTGTTCTTTCGTGAACTTGTATAAATAGCAACAACCACACAAAAATCTTTACCTTTCTTGTATACATCTCATGAAAAAAGTTAAAAAGAAAAAAAATATCATTGTAAGAAATTACAAAATTCGGTCACTACATATATTTACTTTGGTTTACTATATTCAGAAGAACATGAGTTTTGTATATGAAAGATGTAGAACTCATACAGTGTGACTCACGGCTTGGATGACTTTATATGAGTCCCTACTTGAAGAGGTCTCATCATCCTCATTTAAGTTCAATGACTCTAATATTTATGTTTTCAACTATTTATGTTTATGGTCAATTTAATACATATGTTTGTCTCTATATTTATGATTTTTTGTTGTCAGATTCAAAACAAATGCCAAACCACAAATTTAATAGCTAATGAATCATTAAAAAACAAAAAAAAATTGATGGAATCATAAAACCAGAGTATGACATAAGACATTTCATTCATTGTGTTTGTTTTATATAATGTGAGAAACATCTACTTACTCAAACAAAGCCTTGGTTGTCATATATAAAACATATTCAACTTCTTTTTATGCAATTTCATATACCCCAGTCCACTGTAAGCCTTTTTGGTGCGTAATAATCTTCTCTTATTGAAAGAGGTTAGTAGCAACTTAATCTTAATGTGAACAAGAGAGGAAACTGAAATTTTGAGATTCTCTGTAACATAAGAATAAATTGATAGATGCGAATTAGATCTTCTCTTAATGGAAAGATATGTCAGTTATTAAGGTTGTGTCCAAGTTTCAAAAAAGTCAATCTCAGATCAAAACGATCAATTCCACTAATAACATAACAAGCATCATTTCTGGTTTTCTATCCAATATCTTTAAATTTTCTGGAACATATCAGTTTCATGCAAATGGGGTCACAACACACAAGTTTACACCGCTTAAGAGATACAAATAGTTTTAGTAACCAAAGGATCCTGCAATGTCGTAGCACTCATATCATCGTTTTTTGAATCCATATTTCTTACGTTCATAGAACAGGTCGGTTTTTGCACTCCCGAGGTTGACAATCTTGGGGCACCCATCTCTGTCTTTCTCCTGTTGTGTACACTCTTTGCAGTAGTAAGCATCCGAGATTCCAACCCCTCCACATATAACACACCGGCCTTGGAATGACCCGTAGTTGCATTCATCACAGATACGTACCAGAGTACACGGACGCACATAAGAATCACAAATCACGCATTTCCCGTCACATTTCTCACATAGTCGTCCTATGGCAATCCCAGGTTGTTTCCGACACATAATCAGATCAGGGTGATGTTTGGCCATGGCTACAGAAACAACAATTGACCTGCAGATATAAATTTGGTCAAAAAAAGAGTAAAAGAAGTCACTTTTCTATATATAAGGAATAACATGTGGATCGGCAGCTAAGAGATGGGTATATAAGGACTGAACTTCAAATAGCTTATATAACCATACACAGAATAAAAATAGGAACTGAAGATTTCAGCGTTTACTGATGAAGCTTGGGGGCTAACCAGTTAACAAAAAGAACACAAAAAGTCCACCATAAATTTTGTTGATTGCACAACCTTCAACCTTCATCCTTTATCAGTACAGCACATAATGGTATTAGCTTATATAGCCTGTCCATTCTATTCAAACGTGTGCATCATAAAACAGCTTTGTTCAACTAAAATTCTTTTTCGTAACTTACGTCAAAAGACTCAGAACAATAATTTCCACAACATATTTCCTCATCATTCATACAGTTATATCATACACAAACTATCAACTTTGTACGGACTACAGACCAATCAAATCCAAAACCTCAATGCGTTTTTCACGATGGCTGAGAATGGATTCAAGTTACCATTTACATGCAAATACATGCTTCCCATAACGAAAAGGAGCAACAACAAATGCTACAGAAGCATAAAAGAAATTTAAAAACTTCGAAATGAAGCTTGTCTACTAACTAAGTTTCTAAGAGGAATTTCGTCGAACACCTTACAAGCAACAAGTCCACAATTCCAACTAAACATTTTCACTTTCTAAATCGCCAATTCCTTCAAACCTACTACCCATTCTACAACTTTCAAAACCAAATTTTGAATCAAGAAGACGAATAAAGAGAAACAATACTGAGACATAGACATTACAAACCCTAAAAGAATCAGAACAAAAAAAAAATCACGAAAAATCTACAAAGACGAAGCATAGGAAAAGATTGGAATCAACTCACAAGTAAAGGACGAGCTAGCTTGAGCAGTTCAAGAAGAACGTAGCGACGAGAAATCTCGAGAGCGCCAAGATCAACGAAGGTGACGACGAAGCTGGAGTTAAAACCATACGGGTCGGGTTCTACACTAATAACGAAAGAAGTATACTAGTAAACTTGGCCCAATCATATTGGGCTTTTACCTTGGGCTCTAAAATTCTGTACTAAATCAAAGAGACAATCTGAACCCAAATATATTAGACCTCTGTGAGAGCAGCAGCAAACTGCGAGACTGTCAGTAGCAACAAGTGTATTTTATATCATTGACCGTTAGCTTTGACTGTTTTTTTTTTTTTGATAATTTTTATTTTATTTTTAGCTTTGCTTTTTCACAATACAAAAAAAAAAAACTCGTATCATCATCTTATTCCTAGACATGAAGGTGAAGTAAAGCAAAGAATATATGTTGAGCTCCCCTTTAAGAAGATCTTTTCTTTTGTTTACATATCTGGTAAAAACATGTAGAAATCATACATTATATTTTAGTATGTGTGTATATTCTAAGATTAATCCTCACAACATTTGATTTCGATAATTTCGTGTGTTCTAAAAATGTTAAATTCAACATTTAATACTGTAGTAGTATACACTTACTATTATTGTACATGTACTATCAATAAATGTTGTTATTTATGGGTCAAACAAAAATTCAAAAAAAAATGTTTTCTAAAAGCAAATACATAATTACTACGGACAAAAAAAAAAAAAAAACGACCCCTAAATTCTCCTCCCTTTTAAAACGAAGTCTTCCTATAAACATAACGTATAGTAACAAGCTTCATGCAAAGGACATAATCATATAATAACAACATTTCCCTTTTCCTTTTTCTCTCGTTCTCCTCAAGCTTTCTTTAATGGTGTCTGTTCAATATCTCACTTTGCTCTTCTCCTTTCTTCTTATCCACAACATCACGTCAGCTTGGCCGCTCCCTCAACTTCCCCGGCGGCCATCGATCCGTAGCAACCACAGCAGCTTCGCTAAACATCCACGGCGTTCTCCGGTTGTTTTACCTGTGAATCATACTAGTTGTAATCTTTACGCAGGCCAGTGGGTACGTGACGATACGTACCCACTGTACCGAGCAGAGAAATGTGGCCTAGGAATAATAGATCCGGGATTCGACTGTCAAACTTATGGAAGACCTGACTCAGACTATCTCAAGTTCCGATGGAAACCATTCAACTGCAATGTCCCAAGGTTAATCCAAACTTACTCTCATCACTAGCTTCTACATATTAATTTTAGTTTTAATGTTATTTTGATTATATATATTGCTTTTTTGAGGAACATTGATATCGATGTTATAATCTTGGCTCCAATGTTCGAAGTTATGCTTATAGATTATTATACTAGGCCTATTGAGTCTTTTTTTAGTAGCGATTATACTTTATAGTAGAAAACAAATTTAAGCCGGTTACATCATAATCTTTGTTTTTGTTTCTTTTGTTTCTTGGTTATAAAATATCATTTTCTTTTGCTTGATGTCAGTTTATAGTATTTGGATCATATCAGTGGTCCCACAAATTCTAAGAGAAGTATACAACTATGTATAATATTTTTTAGACCACCATGGTTTTTATATAGTAGTTTTTAAAATAATAATTTTTTAAAAAATAATATAAAAAAGATTGAGTTGCTTGTAAAATTAAGAAACTCACCTAAAATTGTTTAAATAAGTAATTTTGGATGAGTTGATTAGTCTTTTAAGCAATTCACTCTTTTTTATATTAATTTTTTAAAAACTATAATTTCCTAAGCAACTTATTAAGGTTTATGGATGGAGATGCTTTTAGAGCATCTACATTGAAGGTTTCTTAGTTTATTATTTATTAAGCAACTCACTAAACAACTCTCAATGGAAATGGTCTTATGATTTATGTACATAAGAGCATCTCCATGATTTCTCAAAAATAGAATATGATGGGGATTTCTCAAAAGAGGAGAAAGGGTTTCTCAAATGAGCAACTTCACGTACCCTTTCTCCTCTTTTAAGAAACCCTCTAATATTTAATTATTGTTTTGTATATATAAATTGTTGAGAAATCCAAGTGAGAACCCTTAAGTAGATTCTTCGTAATCCTTTTTAGTTTTTAATAGTCAGTTACCCATAAAATTAGGTGTATTACTTCGAACTTAGTTTGCTAAAGCAAATAGTATAGTCTTTTGGAGTTGTGTAATAAGTGCAAGTTTGATAGATTCCTTATTANTTTAGTTTTTAATAGTCAGTTACCCATAAAATTAGGTGTATTACTTCGAACTTAGTTTGCTAAAGCAAATAGTATAGTCTTTTGGAGTTGTGTAATAAGTGCAAGTTTGATAGATTCCTTATTATTATATATAATAATGCAATTTAGTTCTGCTGTTAATTATGGGGAGTTTGGTATCTGATATAATGAAATTGTAGGGTCGAGTCGACGCAATGAATTATTTATTTATTTAATGTTTCTAATTTTATTGTAAGGCAGATTCAATGGAGTGAACTTTCTACGAAAAATGAGGAACAAAACAATAATGTTCGTTGGTGATTCTTTGGGTAGAAACCAATGGGAGTCGTTGATTTGTATGATCTCTTCATCTGCACCGTCCATTCATACACGTATCATTCATGAAGATCCTCTCTCTACCTTCAAGATTCTCGTAAGTTTCCTTACAAAATTTTATTGTCGGTAGGAATC
>OVAP01005551.1:0-11754 GCA_900406295.1 Aurinia saxatilis | reverse complement strand
ATTGTTATGTAACCATTCCTTATAATTTTTCGTCAAATGCACAATGTTATAATTCTCTATTAAAAAGCATTCCTTATATTAATGTTTGTCTTTATGTTTAGGTTTTGTTTTTAAAGTTGGTCTTTGCTAATTTACAGAAAAAAATACTGGAAGAAGAATGTTATTTAACCAAAGCTGACCAAACAATTGTGTATTGCTCTTTAGACTTTTTTTTTCATTAGAAAGTCTAATTAAAGATGCTTCATATGTTTGTTTCACTCTTTATAGATTTGATAACTCTTCAAACTCGGGACAAATGTTCTAAATCATTGTTTAATTCTGACTTGACTTTCATAATCGAGTTTCACTGTAAGTATCTACTGTTCACACACATATATATATATATATATATATATATTCTTTATGTGATTATATTGTTATCTGATATGATAAATTTGTGGTTTGGTGAATATATGATAAATATTTCCGACGATGATTCAAGTGAGGATAGTAAGGACTGATACAAGCTATTAGCTTGCTGGCCTTGCTTCAGATCTTGTCGCCAGTTTTTATTGTTCTAATGATGATGTAATTTGGTTGTCGGAACTATTTGTTCTATTTACTTCACTTAAAATTAATTAAATACATTAGTACTTTACATCAAATGTTCAATACACTATAATCACTTTGTAATAGTAATTTTGCTTTTAAAAACAAAAATGAAAATAAAAACTAAACATACAATTGTACACAATTCTAGGATTATTATACTTAAATAAAATAAAATAAAATATACAATATGTGAAATTTACTCCTACCCACGCTGGCAAGCATGGAAATCATTTTCTTTCATCATTGGTAACTTAAATACAAACTCACTGCTAATGCTTGAGCATGTGAGTTAACAAAATCTTTTTTATATTTCATATGAAATAATAATTTTAAATGCTTTTAGGTGCACACATATTTTTCTTAACGAAAATTGTCCTGAGGTTAAAGATTTTAAATAAAAGTGAGTAGTTTCCCAAAAATCTACGTTTATTGTTATTTATTCTGGTTATATGTATATTAAGACTTTTGGTTGTTTAAAGTTTTCCCATGCATGGAGTTTTGTTGTCGCAGAGTGAGAACAAGCAAACTATACTTTTTATCATATATATTATTATGAAGATCTCTTTGTTAAGAATCTGAGGATGAGTTTAATTGCGATAAAGGATGTTAAAGAGGTATAATTTTCATCTAGAGTCATTGGTACTGTACATGTCTTTTTAGGAATTTATTATGGTTTGACTCGAATTGTGTTTTGGTGATGCGAAGGAGACCAAGTGTGTGACTGCAGCTGTAATTAATTCAATCAAGACCTATCTAAGGTGGTATTACATAGCCTGTAATGTCTGTGATAAAGAGATCAACCCATGTGAGGATATCCCTGAACCCGGTTATATGGTTGGTTGTGACATTATATTAATGTTGGCTTTTGTTACATTAAATATAAATTTATTCGCTACCATGCTTTTTTTTTTCATGTTCAAAATGGTAATGCATGTCTCTGATTCGTCAGTGAAGAGTTGTCTTTTGTTGCGTTTGATCACGTTATGGAGCGTTTTCTTGGTCAAACGGCTCATGTGTTGGCATAAGAGGTGGCTCATGCAAGTACACAATTAAAACATTGTAAAATAAAATAAAATCTTACCTCATTGGATAACATTGTTGTTTGCATGTTTTTTACAGGAATTACCAATAGTCTTGCATGCGTGCCTATCAAATTTGATCAGTAAAATCTAGACCATGTGTGGCCAAGGTTATGAACATGTCCGATCAACTTTTGGAGATATACAAGCACCTTCATCAAGAATGTTCGTAAAAATTTACCCAGTCGGAATTGAATACTTTATATATGATTTAGAATTCTTTTTATTTAGTTTAATTTATTTGATTTTGGTTTTTAGCAATTGGTATTTAATTGATTTTTACGAATAAAATANTTATTTGACTTTGGTTTTTAGCAATTGGTATTTAATTGATTTTTACGAACAAAATCTATATGGAGACTATTTATTAATTTAGCTTATTATTTCTATGGATTTGTGTTATTCCAAAATATAGGAAAGTCGTGACATTAATTGAATTGACTGCTCTACGTTATTTTTTAATCTTGACTTTAAAGCCGCACATGAATTTTGTAATAGAATTTTCACCGTAAATATCCACTATACAGATAAATATTGTTTTGTGATTATATTTTATCTGATATTAGCATGCTGGCCTGGCTTTATCACCATAATCGTTTCTTCTGTTTACTTTGGTTGAACTTTTTTTATATATGTACCTATATACACACAAACTGTTAAGAATCTTAGTTGTGGTTTCAAAATTTAGCCGGTACATTTCAGTTCTTCTATATATTAAAAAAATGTGCATCCAAATCAAAGGCCTGATCTAATTCATTAAGCTAATGTGCTACAAATCTTATAAATATTTTAACAACAAATGGTAAGTTTGGGATTGGGACAAAACAACAACATAGAAAAAACGGTTCATATGCAACACATCCATTCATCTATTTTATTTGGGATTAGGTCAGAGACTACAGTCTTCCTACGGTTTCATAATCTGTTTATTCGTTGATATGGATAGATCACGGTCGATTTCATCTCTTAGTCTTGAAAATGAGGGAGTTACGATTCGAGTGCATGTGCTTCGTGCTTATTCTTATTACAGCGAGGGATTTGAGTATATGGTTGTTGAACTTCTTCTTTGTGATATCGAGGTATGCTTATGTTCATTGATTGTTTTAATTTTTTTTATTTGATTGATGGTAATTTTAAACCACTGTGTAATTGGGGTTCTACCATTGAAGCAACTTAGTGGCACATATTGTTTGCTCGGTTTAATGGTTTATTCACGGAGTTCGTGTGTCATGATTTCGATATTATTGAAAAATCAGATCGGCACCTTAACGGGTAGTGGAGGAACATTGATGATATTTCTTGCAGCCTCATTCTGACCGAAAACACTGTGGTCACAGCTGTTTTTTCAATGCCTAACTATTCCCTTATAATTTATAGCACTTTCGATCGTTTACAGAACCTCCCTAGAAATCCTATGACGTGTATTTACTTTGGATATATGTTTTACAATCAAGATTCTATTTGACTATATTATGACATGAAACTTCCAACTTGTGTTTATTTGTTTGACACAGTACATCTGGGAGGAGTCATCTTTAGGATTGGTGTTGGGCTTAATGGTTATCTCTCTTTTTATTTGTTGGATTCGAAGTAAGTCTTAATATCAATTTACATGATCTCGAGTTAAATTTTAATTCATAATTTAGTAGTTTTGAATGCTTCATGTAATGTGATTTTTTTGTTATAGCAATAACGAAATTAGAGGTAGTATTGGTGGTTAATTGGAAAGGACTATTCAAAAAATTGGGATAACACTAACAGTGGAAACTTGCTTTGTGAAATGAGGTTTTGGGATTGGAGGTTGATTGTTTTACTTCATCTTGCTAAACTACAAATTTTTCGTTGCATCTATCTACAACGAAAAGATATTCTCGATTATTTTGAATTTAAAATATCCAACTTTATTATTTTTAATGTATTAGAGAATCTAATACAATCCGCGCATCGCGGGGACAAACCCCTAGTAACATATTACATATACATAGTTTAGTTTGACTTGACAACTATATAATTATTATGTTCATTGGTATGGTTTCTGGCACTAGTCTGAATCGAAGGGATCAACTAGCTACTCGATTTACTCGAATTAGATCTGGAGGGAATACGTTAATTTATGTTTACTAGTTAAGATTAAGTCCTAAATCCCAGTAGTAAAAATTTGAATATAAAAGTTTCAAGATTTGTATCTTCTATACTTATAATATTTTACTTTGTGAGTGTATTCTATCCAAAGTTTCTCAAGATATTTTGGGCGTTTGATTGGGCAGTAGTGGTGGTCGTCGCTACCGCACAAACAAAGGGTCTGCTCGATCCTTCGTTGACCTGTCTTCATCACACTGACTCAGCATGGCACATGTCGCCAAAATCTTCTCCGAATTATCCGTTGACACTTGAAATCTTTTAGTCAACAAACCAATCACCACCTCATAAGTCATAACTATGTATTTCATCCTCATAATAACATGATGAAATTTCATTTTATATATCAAATAATAGTAAACAATCATATTTCGGGTTCAAACATTGAACTCTTTTCATATGCACAAAGTCTATATGAAGACTTTGTTAGCTTGTTCACTTGTATTAGATTTTGGCTTATATTGGTAGAAAGTTGAAACCATTTACATAAAAATAGCTTTCATGAGTATAGTACCGGACAACCGAATGTTCTGTTTATACGAATCAAACAAGCCACTATATTACATAACACAACTCACCAAATCGAACTTAATGACATTTTATTTGTTCAACACATTATTCAAATTACATAACACAATATTTTTTAATTTTATATATCCCATGCACTCCAATAATAATTTAAGACCGTTACTAATTTAGACCCCTAAATCAAGCAACCTTAACAAAAGGGTAAATCTCATACCTAAAGTTACAACTACCACCCACAACTCTTCCTCCTTCTTTACCGTCGCAACAGTTAGGAATCTCCCCAATAATCCCATCCAAACAGGCCTTACAACTATCACTCTTCAAGTCCCTCGTACACTGCACCAATCCATACAACTTCTGTTTCCCGAGATTCTCTTCCCCTGTCGCATACAGCTTCTGGTTGTTTGCACCAGTCGCTTTCTTCGCCAAATCTGTTAGAAGAGCTTTTGTCTGTGTATTAAACGACGCAGGATCGGTCACGTTGTTGACGTTGTACAAGTAGAACCTGTTCTCGAAATCGATCCTCCCGAAGAAATCGGTTGAGGAATACTTGACAAGACAGTTGTCGTACCATATTATTCCCGCCTTGTTGTTTGGACATCTCTTACGTAACTGTCACAAAGCAGGCCACATCAAGTTATATACTACTAGTAAAATATCTTATAGCGTAACCAAAATTTATATGGTTTTATGATTATATGGAAATATTGTAAAGTTACCTCGGGGATGGCGGTAGCGAGACAAGAGCGGCAGTCGGAAGAGGAGGCATCGCCACGGCAAAGAGATAAACCGTTGACGTTGTCAGGAGCGTTACCAGTGGAGGAGGCTGCGAAACCGGTGGATGGAACTTGGTAAGAGAGATGTTGAAAGAGACTGTTGAGGTTTATCTCGTAGGGACTCTTGGACGTGAAGTTCCCTTCAATGTCAGAGCATTTGTGGAAGAGAAACGCATTGTCCTGGCTTTGAGACAGGACGCTGTGTACAAAGAGAAGTTGTATGGCTAAAGCCAACATAGGGAACGAAACGATGCGTTTTGTTGGGGAGGATGAATAAGACATTGTTTGAGATATATTTGATGTGTTTTTTCTGAGAGGGGAGGATGAAGAAGTGTTTGAGGTTGGGATATGTTTTTATAGTGGTTGTGTGATCATTTATTTAATAATTATTAGAATATAGTTGAAGTGTTCAGTTTTGTACCATTGATATTCGGTCTTTTTCAAGTTTTTATTTAATATTCCTTTTGAACCAAAAAAATGAAAAAGTAAGAGTCAACCTTAGCTGATTGTCAAAACATAATTTTTCTTTCGATTGATCCTTTTAATGTTGGCAGCATCTAGAAGAAATTAAAAATGTGACGGTGTTGAGACTTGGATGGAGACTTGGTATTGCGGCGATGAAAAAGTCTAAGCTCACAGGTTTGACTCAGTGAAACTCTTAAGATCCACGATAGTGCTGACCTTAATTTTGTATATATGGGGTCGGATTTCACCTCCGATAACATAGAACGGTTAAATGTTTGTCAGAAAATACTACTACGGCCCACAAGCCGATTATGTGTCTACACCATCGAGTATTATAGTCATAAACTATTGATTGCTAACAATATAATCAAATATGGACTACCGAGGATCCCACGATCAACAAGGCACACAGCAAGACATGGACCAAGTTTGGCCCGCAAAGAAAGCTTTTAGACTTATCCCGCGAGCCAAGTAACGAACATGGACCGCGGACAAGCTCATACTAACGTCCCGCGGGCTACGTAATCGACATGGCCCGCGGACTACGGGCATAAACTGTCCCGCGGGTCATGTAAGGCATCTGGCTCGCGGGACATGTCCCTTGACTTGTTCCGTGGGCCAAACCCTTTACAAACTCACACGACGAACCATCAAACCTGTTCTATGGACATTTGGTTGGTGGGTCCCAGTATAAACTTTACCAAGCAATGTGCTAGCTAAGTCTCATTGCGGGTCCCGAACCTTCTTAGACAAACCAATTCGATCTCCCTATGATCAATTGAACGTCCGAACATGAAATGGACCCGCAAAGGATCGAACATAGGAATCGAGAAAATCGTCCGCGGGCCAAGTCTGGACCATGGCCAGCGGGACGAGACCACGGTCTTTACCCGNGGGCCAAGTCTGGACCATGGCCTGCAGGACGAGACCACGGTCTTTACCCGCGAGCTACGTCAACACTGTGGCCCGCGGGATGAGCCTAATAGCGTAGCTCGCGGGCTATACTCTCGCCATAGCCCGCGAGCTACGTCCTTACCATGGCCCGCGGGCTACATGCTCAATGTGGCCCGGGGGCGAGCTTAGCAACGTAGCTCGCGGGCTACATCCTTGCCGTAGCCCGCGGGCTACATCCCTGCCATGGCCTGTGGGCTACATGCTCGACGCGGCCCGTGGGATGAGCTTAGCAACGTAGCTCACGGGCTACACTCTTGCCGTGGCCCGCGAGCTACATCTTTGCCGTGGCCCGCGAGCTACATCTTTGCCGTGGCCCGCGGGCTGCAAGCTCGACACAGCCCGCGGGGCGAGCTTGACGACACAAGCCCGCGGGCTACATTCATGCCGTGGCTCGCGGGCTATATCTTTTCCATGTCCCACGGGCTTCATGCTCGACATAGCCCGCGGGGCGAGCTCGGTGTCATGGTCTGCGGGCTACGTCCTTGCCGTGGCCCGCGAGACAAATCTCTCTTCAATGTCCGCGGGCCAAGTCTCAGGCATGGCCCACGGCATTTCTCACATTTCAATCCGCGAGCTAAGTATCAAGTATCGCCCGTAAGATTGTTCACATCCCAGTCCGCGAACCAACTTAGCTCGCCTAGCAACATCACGTCATGTGGGTCCGTGCACATGGCTTAGTTTCATAGCGAACTAAGGACCCACGATGAACATTTCATCAAACGATCATCGTGATCACACTCTTTTTCCCTTGGTAAGGTTTTTCCCATGTGGTTTTCTTTTCCAAGGTTTTTAATGAGGTGATCATCAGAACACATATGACTCACGAGATTATTTCAACAATCTCGTGGGCCCAAAAACACTTATAACTAGCCAAATAGCCCAGCTCAGTTCCGTGGGCCCATTTCCATCTTTCATCAAGACAAAGCCCTAAGGTCTGTTCCGAGCGCCGTCAAGCAAGAAGGTTCGAGAATAAAATCACCAGAGTATCTAAAGAGAAAGGAAAATATCCAGAAGACTGCTGAAGGAATGAAAGCATATCTTCATGAAATGGAAGGTGGCCCACAAAAGAGCTTGGGCCCCAAGGCGGTTTAGTTAGAGTATATATAGGATCTGAGGTCGTAGGTCTTAAATCATCTTCTTCTCTCTCGAATAGCCTAAGTCTTAGCATCTTGTATTCGAGAATCCTCTTGGCTATCAATAAATCGACCCCACTTTTCTTACCTTGTTCTTTGTCTTAACTCTTGCTTTCTGAGCGGTGTACAATAGAGAGTCGACGATCCCTTAAAAGAATCGTTTTACAAGTTTTTGGTTGTGTGTGAATTCTTGTCCACACAAATTGGCGCCGACTGTGGGGAACTAATCGACTTCTCCACACGAAGAATCGCTCTAACCCGAAGACATGGTTATAGCTAAAGATACAACTCAACAACCAAGGCTTCTGGTGACCCTTGCGGCACAACAGCTCAATACCGACGAATCCGTCAGAGCCCCACTCGTCAACGATGACAACAACAACATCATCAGCCTGGAAGACCCTCAAGAAACCCCATCAGACAGTGGGCCAGACGCGACCGCCAAAACTCCAGGACCAACTGACTGTGACATGGTTAACACCGTGCTCACTGACCGTGACTTGCTAGAGCGCTCTGCCAAGCAAGACAAACTTAACCAGGTGATCTCACCCCGCCTGGAAGAGTTTGCTGCTCGGTCCCAACCAAGAAAATCCATGCGAAGGCTCTCCTTGCAACCTTCGCCTGTCGATCCCAAATAGACGACTGAAGGAGTCTCTGGGACCCATGACCTAAATCCTCAAAACACTGGAAGGATCGTCGATCTCACTGACGACCTGAACATGGAGCTTCACAACGGTCGTGACCGTGAGCGTGAACCACCATCGCTTGCTCGGACCCGCATACCAGGGACCACCGAGCAGCCCAGGCAGGATGAGGAATACAACGCTAATGAGTTCTCAGATGATGACCAAATCGGCATCAACAAAGCTGAGATCCTTCGACTCAGAGCAGCGATGCGGAAGACTGAAGCTACAATCCAGGAGGTACGGACCCAGATTCACAAGCCAACTCGTCAGGCACCAGAGATCGACAGAGTGCTGGCCGAATCCTAGAACACACCCTTCACATCGCACATCACCGGGGCCCAGATCTTCGACCCTGGAAAGATCAGTAAAATCCCAAACTACGATGGGACCTCTGACCCAATTGAACATCTGACATCGTTCCGAATTTCCATGAACCGAGCAAGGTTCCCCAGAGGACATGAAGATGCAGGTTTATGTCTCTTGTTCGTCGAGAACCTTAAGGGACCCGCGCTGCAGTAGTTTCCTAGGCTACCATCTAACTCCATCAGCAGTTTCCATGAATTAACGACCTTGTTCCTCAAGCAGTATTCGATCTTCATGGGACGGGAAACTACTGATGCTAATTTATGGTCTATTTCGCAGGGAACCACGGAGTCTCTCCGCTCTTTCATCACTACGTTCAAGAAGTTTATCTCACAGGTTGGAGGAATGAGCGACCATGCAGCTCTGCGGGCCCTGAAGAAGGGACTATGGTATGAATCAGAGTTCCACAAGGAATTAGCCACGCACGAACTGCCAACCAACCATGATGCTCTGCATCTCGCCAACAGCTTCATTGTGAATGAGGAAGAGATGCAAGTCCTTCAAGCAATTCATGCACCAGCGCGGACCCAACACAACACTCAACCACCATCTGTTACCCAACCAAGCACAAGGAAGCCGACCCAGTCATANTCTGCGGGCCCTGAAGAAGGGACTATGGTATGAATCAGAGTTCCACAAGGAATTAGCCACGCACGAACTGCCAACCAACCATGATGCTCTGCATCTCGCCAACAGCTTCATTGTGAATGAGGAAGAGATGCAAGTCCTTCAAGCAATTCATGCACCAGCGCGGACCCAACACAACACTCAACCACCATCTGTTACCCAACCAAGCACAAGGAAGCCGACCCAGTCATACAAGTACATCCACCATGAGGGACCCGAAGCCCACAACTATCTGGTGGATGATGGAGATACAACTGCTCGAGCAACAACAAGGAACCCTGGCAGGGGCGGTGGCAGAGGCTTCAGTCATTGACGAGGACACTCTGAAGGCGAGCCAAGGAGTCAATACAGCTTTGACGAAAACGCGTTCTGTGAAATTCACCAGGCCCACGGACATTCAACGCAGAACTGCAGGACTCTAGGTGGTCGGCTAACCGCTAAACTACTTACATGCGAACTTGGCGATGGAATCGACCTCAATGATTTTCTTCAAGCGAAGCATGAGGATCAACCCATCAAGCAGCCTCAGGCGGAGGAATAGAACAAGCGGGACCGACCAGATGGAGATGAACAAAACGGGGGCCCATGTCAGAGGATCAACATGATCATGGGCGACTCACAATTTTGCATGGACACCGTCTCCTCCATCAAGGCGTTCCAGCGCAAAATCAGTCACAACACCATCGATATCCAGCGGTCCCAACTATCCAGAATGCACCATCTCTTTCTTCGAAAGGGATGCCAAAGGAATTGATCAGCCTCACAACGACCCTCTTGTCATAAAGCTGGTGGTGAATGATTTCGACATGCCTAGAGTCTTGATTGATACAGGTAGCTCGGTGGATGTCATCTTCATGGAGACCCTACGCCGCATGAAGGTCGATCCTTCCGATATCATCATTGCTCATAAACCGCTCATGGGATTCTCAGGGGAAACTACCATGACCATAGGCACAATCAACCTAGCAGTTCAGGCTGGTGGAGTAACCAAGATCGTCAGATTCTCGGTAGCGGACCATCCAACTATCTACAATGCCATCCTGGGAACTCCATGTCTTAGTTCGATGCGGGCCGTCCCTTCAACATACCACCTGTGCGTAAAGTTCCCTACTCCATCAGGGGTCAAGAACTTGTGGGGTAACCAGAGAGAATCTCGCTTCTGCCTTCTGACGGAACACAAGCTCTGTAAGCAAATACGAAGTAATGAGGATGAGAGACAGCCCAAGAAGCCAAGGACACACGAACAATCCACCTCATCCGAGACTCACAGCACCGATATCTAACATCGGTCCCACGCTTAATCTTACATAAGCGATGGAATTGAACTACGAGCCGACTTGATCCCCTTCCTGGGTACGTAGGCAGCTCGTCCCCACGACGAGTGCAGTTGGCCCCTCCTCTAAAAAAGGGGGAGAGAGGGGTAGTATACTCGTATACTCCCACTCAATTTTTGTGGCTTACGAATACTTTCGTTAGCACATTTCCAGTGGGCCACCCCAACAATCTAATAGCACGAAGCTCATCTTCGACCATGTTTCAGGTAACACACCACTTTCGTTCTAGTGAATACTTCCCAATGACTAGATTTATGTTGGAACCCTCTGTCTTACTTTCATTCTTAATTGAATATTCGGGTCCTACCATCGTTTTCCCAACAAATCACCCACGCCTTACAAAGCATGCTGTTACGATCACGTGGTTTCGAGTCTTGCTGCCAACCTATTCCCGACGGGGAGCAGTGAGGCTTCAAAACTGATTCGTGGTGATCAAGCTGCATCGACATGGGCCCACACGGGAGCTCTTAAAATGCAAACCATTGTCGACAGCAGCACTGAGCTAACAACCTTGTCACAGCTCACGAATGAAGGTTACCAATCAAGCGTATAAAATCGTACCCATTGTTGCTGGTCACAACAATGCATATACCCGGGTCATGAACACCATCACTATGGTAAAGCGTGTGACAGCTATTGTCGGAAGCGGTCCCACTAGATAAAGTGGGGATGTGAAAGAAATAGTTTGTCTTTGAAAACCCAGCAACTCAACGCTGGTCATCGACATCCCATAGGCACATCCTTGATGTATCGCCACAAGGAGGGATATTATTCGGTTTAAGCTTTCTCCACAAAAAGTCTGATCGCAATGATCACCTAAGTGACTCATCGAAACCCAGCTATCATGCTGGTCATTTACAACTCACAGGCAAAATCTCCACCAAATTAAGAGCAAGCGTGACAATGTAGGCTCGGAGATGAGATTGATAAACTTGACCCTTAAACAAACATTTTGTTGGGCCATCCATCATACTATCGATGAACCCACTCATCAGAACATATTGAACAATTATGTTTTGTGTCTAGCATTCAAAACCTTTCGTTAACCACAACTCACTTGAGTAGTCGTAGTATAGTTT
>OVAP01005549.1:0-12898 GCA_900406295.1 Aurinia saxatilis | reverse complement strand
TATGATAAATCACCCTAAATCAATTGTTTAAGAGGCCAACCCTAAACTATGGATTAAGAACACCCTAGAGAAGAATTAATCTAACAAACATGTAATCATGATGAAACCATGGTTAAAACTNATTAATCTAACAAACATGTAATCATGATGAAACCATGGTTAAAACTTCCTAACCTACTGAACCCTAAGCCTAACAAGTGAATTACTCAGACATGGCTAAGGAATTCATCAAGCAAGTCAATAGAAAACAATATGCAATAAGAAAACTAAAAGGGCATATGAAATTCTCCCTTACAAAAACTCTTAAAGATAAATTAAAGCACAAGTCTAAACAATGGTTGTAAAGAAGTATTTATAGGGACTATGACGGATTTTAGGTTTAGAGAATTTTCATAACAGATTAAGGAAAATCTTCATCTTGAGATTTAAGGAAATCTTGCAATTTCTCTGTAGGTGTCGATCGATCGACACCTCCTCTGTTTTTTTCCATTTTTCTTCGTTTCCTTAATTTGCTCCGTTTTGCTCCATAATTCTTCTAGATCCTTTCCAAGCTCCAAAACCTCATCCATCACCTAAAATGACTTACTTGGACTCTAATAATAATATATAGACTCTAAAACATAAATAATTATATGTTAGTTATGATAAAAACCGGTAAAATATGAGGTATATCACTTTAGCCTATAGAGAAGAAGAGATGTACTGGAGCTAGAAAAGCAGAGAAAAATGATTACAAGAGGGAGACAAATACTAGGTATTTCCATGAAGCTGTCAAGAACAATAGAGCTAAAACTTTCATTCAAAAACTGAAGGATACCAATGGTAACTTCCATAGGGCTGAAGTTTCAAAGGCTGAGATAGCTATCAAATATTTTTCTACTCTCTTCACATCAACTGGCAGCAGAGATCTCACAGACTTCTTCATGGACTTTCCTCTCAAAGTCACTAACTCCATGAATGATATATTCATTGCCCCTGTTACCACTGATGAGATCAAGCAAGCTGTTTTTTCAATCAAAAGCTTTAGTACTCCAGGTAGTGATGGTATGACAGGTTCATTCTACCAATCTAGTTGGGATATTGTTGGCCCCCAAGTAGTAAAGGAAATCAAAGGGTTCTTTCAGAATGGGGTTTTCCCTGCAGAATGGAACTACACATAGATATGTTTGATCCCAAAGAAGCCTAACGCATAAAAGATGGAAGATCTTCGTCCCATTAGCCTTTGCAACGTTATTTATAAGGTAATTTCTTAAATTTTGGTCTCTAGATTACAACCCTTTTTGGCTGACATTATTAGTCCTACTCAATCAGCTTTTGTTTATGATAGAATGATATCGGATAACATTTTGATTGCACATGAGATTATTCATAGTTTAACTACTAATACCCCTTTTTCTTATAACCATATGGCTATTAAAACAGATATGTCAAAAGCTTTTGATAGAATAGAATGGGATTTTCTTAAAACTTTACTTTTTTTCTCTTGGTTTTCATCCTCTTTGGGTAAATTGGGTCCACGTTTGCACTTCTTCTGTTAAGTATTCTGTTCTTATTAATGGGCAGCCATTTAATTTGGCTTGATTAATCCTGAGACAGGGAGATCCTCTCTCTCCTTTTTTGTTTGTTTTGTGTACAGAAGCTCTGGTTTATTTACTCAGAAGACAAGAGACTTGGTAACATCTCAGGCATTTCATTCCATCATCATGGCCCGACCATTCATCATATGCTTTTTGCAGATGATACACTTTTCATCTGCAAAGCAAATATCCTTGAAGCCACTTCTCTCTACTTGGTTCTTCAAAATTATGAGGTTCTATTAGGCCAGAAAATCAATCGCGCCAAGTCATCGATTACTTTTGGAAAGAATGTTAGTACCACTGATGTTGTGCAAATCCGGGACATTCTTAATATTCAACAAGAAGAGGGACATGAAAATATTTACGCCTTCCTGAATGTTTTTCTGGCTCCAAAGTTAAGCTGCTGTCATATCTCAAGGATAATATCAAAACCAGAATCTCATGTTGGTTTGCTAAGTTTCTCTCGCATGCTGGCAAAGAAATCTTGGTGAAATCTATTGGTCTTGCTATGCCCATTTATGCTATGATGAGTTTTCAGTTACCAAAAACAATCTGTGAAGCCTTATCCAGTGCTCTGGCTTCTTTTTGTTGGAGTTCAGCTGAAGATAAAAAATCAATACACTGGAAAAGCTGGAACAAACTGTGTATGAACAAAGTAATTGGAGGCCTGGGATACAGAGACATTGAAATCTTTAATCAAGCGCTCTTAGCAAAGTAAGCATGGAAGTTCATTCACGATCCTCACTCTCTATTTGCCTGATTTTTCAAGAGTAAGTACTTTCCAAATCAAGACTTTCTTGATTCTATTATTCAGCCTGGATCTTCTTACGGTTGGAAAAGCATTATGTTTGGCAAATATTTTGTAAAGTTCCTCTACTAGTAGTGTAGTTGTCTTTTGACTTTTTTGGTGGCAGATTTAAGCCTAGGCATCATTCCTTCTTTTTGTTTTTCTTCGTTCCTTTTTTTGGTTTTTTTTTTTTTTGCATTTTTTGTGTGGGTAGAATCACAATTAATTTTTTTTTTAAACATGATAATTTATTTTCCTTTTTCAATCGCATCTTATTAATTATATTATTAAATTTATTTTTAAAATAATTAGATGAATACATCCTAAATAGTTGTATCTAAAAAAAATTGACTACTAGTTTTCCTTCTAATCTTTGTCTTTTTTTTAACGCTTTATCTGCTCTTTTTTTCAAAACAAAAAAAGGATTAGTAATGTTTTATAGTTTTTATTTATTATTTCTAAAAAACACACATCAATAAGAAGCATCATTATTTCAAAAAGCTATCAATTAATTTTGGACTGACACCAAAAAAAACTTGTCGCCAACTTTTGACTAATTCTATTACAAAGGTCCACATTAAATGGATGGTTGTGATCATTTCCCTTCTCTGCCAAATTTCTGTCCCATTTCGTCTGCCTGCCTGCCTACATGTCCAACAATTTCAATACGAGTAAACATTATTGTTCGTATCTATATATTTTATTTTGAACTGATTTTCAACTAATAGTTCATATTTAGTTTATATATTTTATTTTCAAAACAATTAAGAAGACGTTACTGAAACTATTTTGTGCCCTTGCACGGGAAACAAAAATTAAAAACTAAACATACGTTAGAAAATAAAAGTTATCAATATCCATTTTTCTGGATTGCAAGTGTTTAAAGAGATATTATCAAAAGATCCATTCTTTAACGGCTAAGAAGGCGTCTTCCTTATCTTGTTAGTTGATAAGTTATTCTTCGACAATGGAAATTATGCTTACGAAATGTTGAACGCGGTTTGGAGGAGATGAATTTATTTCAGTCTGGAAAGATCCATGGATTCGGGATGCTATCCCAAAACATGCGTAAGACATAGAGCATGATATACATTCTTATTTGACAATTAGTCAATTCTTAGACCCGTTTGAAGGGACTGTAATTCACGCTTCTTCAAAAACTCATGGATGACCAAGATTTAGAGTTGGTTAGAGGAATTACAGTGAGCTCCATTCCAAGACATGACATGTTTATTTGACATTTGACCAAATCTGACAATTATATGGTCAAATTAGGTAATTGGTTAATCCAACATGGGCAAAAAAAGAGAGGATCATACTTTAATTCGGGAACCAAGTGTGATAGTATTGAGAGCCCATATAAGATAAAAACACTTTATTTGGACAATGGTAAATGGCTCCTTGGAAGTTTTGTCACATCTCCATGAATGTGAAACAAAAATTTCTACTCAATGTAAGCGGTGTGCGGAATAGTCGAGGAGACAATCAATCATTTTTTATTTGAATGTCCGGTCCGTCTTTTAATTTTGGATTTGGCAAAAATTCCCTCGGGTAATACTAAATTCCCAAGTGGGTCAGCATATGATAATGCAGATCATTTTTTTTTTCATCAACACTCGTGTCATGTTAGAGATCGAGAGATCCCTAGGGTATTATGGTTTATTTGGTAATCATGTGTGCAGAATTTTTGAAAACTGTCATAGAATGAATGGATGGCTTGGCAAGAAGTCCATATTTTAAACGAGGTGGATAAAATGGTGTCTACATTATTGGATCGCCCGGTTGCAGGGGTAGTATGTAAGGTTGACGGTTCGTAGTATGATTCAAATCTTAATTCTTGTTTGGGATGAATGTGGGATCATGATGATAGGATTATACTCGGTAAGAGATATAAGGAAGATCTTCCCCACCCCTGCATTCTGAGATGGAAGCTTTATTGTGGGTAATGACGGCGATCTTAGAACACAAAATACCATGTTCCTCCTTTCAGACATATTGCTCTGACTTGCTGAAAATCTTTCAAACTCCAAAAAATTGGTCGTCTCTTGATATTAAGTTGGATGCCATGCCGCCCTACGGGGACAGATTCCCTTATTCTCCCTCATACTCATTCGACGTGGCTCTAACTCAAACACAGATTATCTACTTTAATCCTCACATACAAAATAATTATTCATGTATATGTAGGATCATTCACAATTCAATGGGTCATTTTATTCATTGCGGTTATAGTAAGTTCGAGGAAAAGAACTCGGTGGAGAAGGTTGAATACTCTGAACTTATCTGGGCTATCCCATGGTGTTGGGATCTAGGCTATCGATTTGTGGAATTTGAAGAAAAATTCAAGTTATCAATCGACTCATATATGCTACCTCAAGCAACCTCTGATTGCATCACTACTTCAACCCCATTCACCAATGACAAGATGCATTTTTCGGTGTTTAAAGTTTAACTATAGTACTAGGGCCACAAATCATTGTGCTGCTTTTTTAGCTAGGAAAGTCGTTCGCTCTTGTCTTCCATGGGCCATATTCATGTTTGTTTAAGTTTTCTTTTACAACTTGTGAATCCTTTTTCCAATATTTTAAAAGAAAAAGAGACATAATTTACACAAGACTGGAATATAAAACAAGAAAAAACGTAAAGCTAAAATCCAAAGAGGAAATCAGCTCAAATCTATCTTGCTCTTCCGGGCTTGCATTAGCCACAAACGACTGAGTTCTTCTATCAGCTATACACTTTTAACAATGGTCGTAGCACCCTTATTGACTATAGGAAAATCATACATCATCTAATCCAATCATTCCGAATGATCCCAACAATGTGACTGATCTTCAATTTCTTTCTCCTTTTTATTGAAATTATAAACACAAAAACCGAATAATAAAAAACACAAGCCGGCGGGAAAAAGCTAAAAGTCCAGGAAACATAGCCCAAACAAGGGAAACTAGGAATACCTAACAGCCTAACAGTACATGGATCAATTTTAAAGCCAACACGACTAATCAATTATGTAGAAACTTCTCAAAACAAAGACCTCGTAAAGAACAAGAGGAAAATAAACAGAGAGGCGAATCCTTCACTTAACCCTCATCCTGATTACCATTCTAACTAGTGAAGCCATGAATTTAATCCACTCATCCTAAATTTTATTCAATCTCTGCATAACCAATCAAACGATGAATCTCACACCAAGACAAGTCGTGCTAGAAATCAGATTAAATTCGACCACATCATACTATAAAAACAAAGCAATAGAGACGCATAGAGACACACATTCAAGAGAGTCAAATCAAAGGTAAACTATCTCATCATCGACAAATCCCTAGGAATCAGAATAAGAAAAAACCAAAAAAAACAAGGAGAAGAAGGGGTCTCTCCCGATGGCGGCTAAAGGCACCAACCACCACCAAGAAAAATGATGGCAGCCGTAGAAGAGAGGTCACCCTTAACTCAAAAATATATATAATCTCCAATTTGTGATTTTTTATGTACATTCGGAAACATAATAAATATATTTTAATGGCGAAAAAGAAATATTTAGTCATATTTATAAATTCTTATTTCAAATAATCAAAACATCTAACAAAAAGAAAAACAAATATTTTATGAAAATAGTTGAACAATTTAATATGAAAATATATATTATAAATTGACATGATATTAATATTTGATTTATTATTTATATGTAATTAATAAAAATATAATATTTAAATAATTTTGAATATTTATGCAGATTGTGATCGTAACATAGGATCTAATTACATATATTATAATTATATGAATTGTCAATTACAAAATCTAATACATTTATAGAATACACTTGTATATTTTAATTAATAATCCGCAAATTAGCCTCTCTCTTCTCTCTTTTCTCTCTGCTATCTCTTAAAAAAATCTCTAAAAAAAACTTCCGTATAGATCTAGATCTGACTGGAGTCGGCCTATGCCAACTTCGTGCCTTGTATATACTTTTCTTATTTCATTTCTAGTTTTTTTTGTTCTTTGAGCTCAGTTCCGATGTTACTCGACTTTTAATTCCGGTATAGGCTGGTTATTAATCCAGTTAAATCCGGTCATAACTCCGGTTAAAATCCGGTCAATCTACCTAGCTATCTCGGTTTTTACTTGCCCTTACTTCTCTTGAAGTTTTTCAGTAGATTTGGGAAAGCTTACACCGGATTTTCCTAAGACTTTAGCTTGATCTTTAATTTGAATGAAGTTTTCTCATTTTAATGATTAAAATTTGGCTATTTTTGATTCGGATGATCACTACAAAAGAGCGTACAAATCCTCTGGAGAGGCTCCGCGTCAAATAGTTCTAGGAACAATTCATGTGGTTTCTGAAATTCCGGTGAAGAGAAGGAGGAAGTGATGGTTGGTGGTAGTGCTAGATGCAAATTGTCGATGCTTCGAGATATAATTTTTGTGTGAAGAAGAAGTTGTCATGTAATCCCTAATTAAAATGATTTTTCTTAGGCTTAAATGTTTTATCTTTATTGAATTTTAATGTAACATTTTATTATATATAATTCTATGATGTAATGCTAGACTTCCCCATTTCAGTAACATATAAGTTGATAAAAATAGTAATCCGCAAATTAATTTAGGTCATAATCTAGACTTATATAAAATACAGATCATATTCAAGCCATAGTCATAAAAAAATATATAATTATATTGTTGATTTGATTGAATAACGTAACATTATTCTACAATCAAATGACATACTATCATGCATTTGAGATAGCCGATGAGTGTGAGACTCTGAGTCTACATTCAACGACACAAGACCACTCATTACACTTTTAAAACATCATAACCCAATCATTGTAGATTTTTTTTTTACGGATGAATTTGAAATTGGATTAACAATACTTGTTAAACAAGAGTTTTGAAAATTATTTAAGTATACTGAAAATTGATTAAGGAAAAATTTGGAGAAGGGTTACAAACTAATGCAGTCGGGTTCTGGTTTACAGTTTAGATCCAAAGCCAAACCCTGTAACCCGACCCGATTAATTCCATCGAATTCTCCGTCTCGATCGCCGTCAGTATCCGATGAGCTTCTCAAGCCAAGACTCTGACTCCGTTTCCTCTTCTTTGATCGTTGTTCAACGTCACCGCCGTTAACTTTCGCAACCGTTCGTGTCGCCACGTGTACTCTCCGTAATATCTTGAAAAACTCATCCACCTCTTCCTCCGTCACCGTCCGGACAACTTCCGTTACCGATTCCTCTCTGTTTCCGTTAGATTCGCCGTTATCTTCTTCACGGCGATCCTCTTTCTTCGACGAACTCATGATGAGATATTCTGATATTTATTTTTCTTTGGCTCAAAATTAGAATGGAAGTCTTTATAGATCGTCGGTGTGGATTTTGGATGGTTGATACTGTCAACAGCAAAATGAAATGGACGGTGATGATTGATGATGACGTCACCATGAGACGCTAGAGCATAAGCGTCATGACGTGGGCCTTTTAAATGGACTTTGGAATAAAGGAAGTCATGTGGAAATTTTGGTATCTGGCATATTTTTTTACAAATTTTTTTATGTAAAGAGATCTATAATTTTATTGTTTAAGTAAGACCGAGAACTTTGAGACAACATAAAAAAGACCAAAAACCTTGTGATTTGTGATCATAGTTAACGTGGAAAACTGCAATCATACTCTTGCCATTCGTATTTTATAGTTTCATTTTTCTTTTCTTTTTTCTTTTTTCTTTTTTGACTATCTTTTGAGAAATAACACGTTAATTGCAATGATTTTCTGAATAATATTAGGCACTCATTGAAAGGAATTTTGGAAAAAGATATGGTATTTATGTTTATAAATATAGTATTTTTAATTTCTTTCTAGAATTATTTTGTTTTTTGAATTATCAAGAGATACGAAGTCCATGCCAATACTCCACTCATATTAGGGACCAGAGCATGTTATATGGTCTCATCCCAAAAACTACTCAAACCGATAATCTCTAGTCTTTACCTGCAATTTTTATCAGTTGATTTATTTTTGGTGTGTTATTTTATTAAAACATCCATAACAAAATATAATAATATAATATGTAAAGAAAAAATGATACAAATAAATAAAATCAATGTTTGAGTTTTTTTTATGGTAATAAAGTGAGTTTTAAGAACAATATTTATCATTGGTGATATGTGTTCCACAAACTAAAAAAGTTTATGGGGGGGGGGAGATTTTGAAAATTAACATTTTTGAAACACTCATTTTCAAAACTAGCGCTTCTAAAATATTCGTAAAACTACCACTTATCACCTAAGCTATTTTTCTTTAGGACTTAAAGTTTAGTAAAATTAGGGTTTAAGTGTGACTTTGAGTTTCTAGGTTTTAGTGTTTAGGGTTAAAACCCTTCGAAAGTTATAGCTTAATTTTTAATAACTAATATGGTTTAATTTTTTTATTTTAGGGTTTAGATTTTAGGGTTTAGGGTTTTTCAGGAGTGGGAAGACTTTTTGTGGTTTACAGTCCTAAACATAAAACCATCTAAATAGTTTAAATTTTAAAAGTGGTATGTTGAAAATTTTCCCCTTTAAAATTGGTACCACAAAAGTGGTATCTTTTAAATTCTCTTAGTTTCTCGGGACCAAATTTTAAAACACGTAATGAAAGGTAGTATCATATCTTTAATATCCATTATTCAAAAAATTGAAACTCGAAAATGATCTATCTTTGTGTTTGTCTTCAATGTATTGATATTACATAAGTTTGTGAAGATAAATTTTTTTATGTACAAATAGGGGTGTCAAAGTGGATAAACCAATCATAATCAAATCATAACTTAATGAGCATTCTGTTCAGGTTGATATATGTGTAATCAACCTCAAATGCATCTCTTACAACCAAACAATGATCACATTATTATGATCAGACAAAAACAACCAAACAAATGTGATATGAGCATTTTAGGTTGATCACTTTAGCTCATAGTTATTTTGATATCTCTCTTACAACTACATACCCATCTCAAAAAGTTGCAGTTCATAAATTAGAAATCATGCAAATCCTACTAAGAATCTTTGCTAAGTGAAACTTTAATTTATGTTTTTTCTTCTTCCAAGTTTTAATCACATCAGCTGATACGGTGTTCTTAGTATGACAAAGATAATCTGGTTCAAATAACTACATAAACCGCTAACCTCTTCATATTCAACATAATGGAAAGAAAGATTATGACGAATAATCACATGACTGGATTTATTCCTAATAATTTTATCATCAATTTTCATAATTGTTCTTTCCACATTCACACCCACTCTCACTTTAAAATAGATGTTCCGCTACCTGGTAACCACAAATAACTCTTTGAACAGTTTTAAAGAAAATCCTTATCTCCACCATTCTCATCTTTTCATTATAAAGTGAATCCACATAAGTGATCGACGAATTCTCCTGCATGGCGTGAAGAACTTGCAAGAACACTAGATTGCGATGCCCCATTTGATGACTGCCCATCACCACTTCTACGACTTGAAAATCATCCTCACCTTCTTATTTAATAGAAAACCCAAAATCGATTACAATTAGTTATTATAAAATGTAAAGTTAAGCAAGAGACACTTAAACATACCAAGAATTTTATGAGTTTTGGTTGTGTCATGAAAGTGTTAGATACAAAAAAATCCCAGTCAAAGAGAAGTAGCCAAGAAATAAGGAATACATATCAAATAAAGATTGATGGATAGATGCAAAGAATAAGTAAGTATAACAAATATTGAAGTTTCATGTCATAATAATGTTCTATACGAATCGTGTTCCTTGAAGATATTATCACATCAAGTAACCAATCCAAATAAGATGGAGACCGGTTGTTGATAAAATTATATGTTTGTTTCTTTGTTTAGAGTTCTTCTTCTTCTTTTACTTAAGTTTCTTTTTTTTACTCTCAGTATTTTCTATTCTGATTTATTTGAACTATTTCATTGGTTTAGTTTTAGTTTGTGGCTCAGCTGAGTTCTACGGTTGATTTCATGTTTCTTGCTCATGTTAAGTTTTTTTGTCTTTTTTTTTTTTTTGTCTCAGCTTTATTCTCTAAAATCAGGAATTTTATGATTTGTATTTCAAATTCGATGATTTTATGCAGTTTCATATTTCGTTTTCAATTGTGACTCATTATTTAGGTTATTCTTTGATTTTTCTTTTCTTTTTTGCAGAGAAGAAAGTGATTCTGATAATAAAGATATGTTGGCGCGGTTGGAGTACGAAATTAAAGATAGTGTTGCTCAATTTGTAGATGAACTCGTTATAATGTATTGTCGGGCAATGAAAGTGATTATGATAATGATGATATGGTTATTGATGGGAGAGAGTGTTATTGTATAAGACATCGTGATGGAAGATTGGTGCATGGATAAGTCTTTTATAGTGGCATCGCTTTTGAAATAGTTTGGGTTGGACTACGAATTGATAATTTGAGGAATAAAAACCAGTATAGGTGGGAAAATGAAGCTTGGGGCTTTGAATGGTAACACTTAACCGGCAGATTTGAGTGCATTTTTTTTAGTTTGCCATTCACGTTTTATCACAAACCACACTTATTTAGACGTTTTTTATGAACCGCATTTGCATTTTTACTATTTCAACCACGCCACAAACTGCAATCCGCTCATTCCGCACCGTAAATCGCTGTTCACCATTCATAGCATGGGTGTGTGAGACGCATTTATGGGAATTTGAAAGCTAAACATGGGAATAAATAAACCAGCAATGAAACAATTTATTGTAAAACTTCTATAAATTAATAATGAGAGGACTGTAATATTTTAATAATTTATCGAGATATTAATTTATTGATGTATTATTTGGATGAAAATCAAATTTTGGACATAACTGTTTTTATATTTATCGAGGTATTAATTTACCAAATATTAATATAGAGGTTCTATTGTATTTGGGCATTAGCTTGAAGCTGCAATGAGACATAGTACAAAGATAATTTGGCTAGTTTGAGAGAGTGTGATAAAGGTGTTTTTGAGGATTTTGTGAATCTTAACCCGAAGATTTGGTGTATAGCCTTTTACAAGATCGGAAACTATTGTGAAGATGTTAAGAAAAATTCGACCAAATCATTTAACAGTATTTTCACCAAAGCAAGAGAGCGTGCATTTATGGCAATGTTGGAGAGACTATATGAAGATTAGTAATGATATGTGTTTTAAAAAAAAATTCTAAAAAAACAAGAACATGGGAGAATATACTTTATATGTTGCTGAATTTCTTAAGTTAAAGTATGAAAAATCCTCATTATGCAAGATGCATGATAGCACCCAGGGGTTGTATGAGACTTATCTTTTATGGACAGCGTCATCGAGTAAATATGCAGAGACTAACATGTATTAATCACAAGTGAGAAATAATCGGATCCCGTGTGATCGTGCATATGGAGTAATACTTAAAAGAAAAAATGACAGGTTTTACATATCTCGTTGGAGAGAGACATGTAATTCCATGATTCTATTAAGAGGTTCACGTTTTTTTGGCTCGAAGATCTTCAACATTGGTGGGTGAACCTCTTGAAACACCACAACTTGATCGGAAGGAAAAGAAGAAAAATGAACAAGTTGAGATGACGTTTGTGAGTGGTTTTACATATTTCGTTGGAGAGAGACATGTAATTCCATGATTCTATTAAGAGGTTCACGTTTTTTTTTTGCTCGAAGATCTTCAACATTGGTGGGTGAACCTCTTGAAACACCACAACTTGATCGGAAGGAAAAGTAGAAAACTGAACAAGACGTTTTGTGTCTAGCGTTCAAAACCTTTCGCTAACCACAACTCACTTGAGTAGTTATAGTGTAGTTTAAGGGTCAATCCACTTGTGAGAACGATTAACGCGATAAGCACATCAAATTTATATTAAGCTAAAGCAATCAAAGAGTTTGGTTTTCAAATTCAATCCTAAAACATGCATTAACTAAGTGAACTATTAAGCAATAAACAAGACTAACAATAAAAAGCAAGTAAGAGCACTAAAACAAGCTTAAACGGTTTAAGAAATCAATTAAAATAAGCATTGACCAATGAGTAATGGCAATAACGACTAAGGGTAACTAGGTGGCCTTGTGGGGGTTATTTAACAATCAACAAGCACAATCCTAGGCAAAGGACCACTAATCTATAGATTAACCCAAATCCCTTTGGTGTTAATCCATTTGAAGATCATTAATTTGACTAATTTCCCAATTGTCAAATCAGTAAATTCAAGCAAGAAAACTCAAGCCCAATCAACCACTAAGCACCTTAACTCATTTCCTAATGGTTAAGGTGACAAAGCAAAACACTTGTTCTTCCAAGCATTTCATCAAACACCTTGTGGGTGTGAGAAATGACTAACACCTATTCCTAGGTGATCAAAGAAGAAATAGCATTAAGCTTACAAGATGTTTAAGAAATCACTAATACTGACCCCACAACTCAAGATCCATCACTAATTACCCCTGATGGGGATTAGTTTTCGTCCAAAATATTTTCTGCAAGCGCACATGTCTCGCAGTAGTACTTAGGGATCA
>OVAP01005548.1:0-12898 GCA_900406295.1 Aurinia saxatilis | reverse complement strand
TTCTCCCCCTATATAAGAGATATAAGGGGGCACGATTTTTAAAAGAGTTTTAGAGAAATCAGAAACCCTAGCCCCAGTTTTCCAGGAATTAGCATTCCAACTTTTCCAGATCGTGTGCGTGTGGATACCAGTAGAGGTGCTACATCATTGGCACTCAGAGATCTCGATATCCTGATCATTCCGCTGCATCAATTCATCAGGTAACCTTCGAGATCTGGGAATTAGATTCATTAACAGAGATCTTGTGACAGGAAACCTGATAGTCCCTAAGTGGTTAGGATAGGTGAGTTTCCCTACAACCACTTCATTAAATAAAATGGTAATCGGTTTTAATATTTTATTTACCATTTTTTACATCCGAGATAAGAGGTAGTTTAAAAAATTTTAATTTTTAGAAAATATTTATAATGATCTATTTATAAATTATAAAGATTACGTATAAAGTGTTTATGGTAAAATCGGTGTATAATAATATTATATCTATCTCAAATGTTAAAAATGGTAAATAAATATTCACACCAAATTTTATAAGATAAATATAAACTATAAACATCTACAAAAATTTGGAAATAAAAAGAAAAAATGAAAAATGTTGGAATATAAAGGATAAATAGAAGAAGAAATCAAATTTGTACCGTCATGTTGGTTAGATTCTCTCTAAAGCATTGAGAGGTCAGGTGTTTGATTCTTGCTGAAATCGTTTTTCCAGTCTCAGTTGTCCAAAAGAACCAAAACGACATTGTCCGTGGTTCAAACAGCAAATCAACAGAAGTTTCCTATTTTTTTATAAAGTCAAATAAAAGTTGAGGGTTAAAACGTCCATTTTTTTAATGTTCAGGGTTTTTAAGACATTTTTTCCATTTATAAACATTTATAACCCTTTGTATAAAGTTTCATAAGGACTTATACATGTGGTTTTATGATTTTCTAGTATGAGTTTGGTTTTATAAGGATTTATAATCCTTTTTATAAATGTGAATCTATAGTTTTATAAGGAGTTTAACTGATTTTATTTGTACCACCAAAATATTTATAAGCCTTTTATAAATACTAACTATAAGACTTTATATGGTTATTTGCACGTATATATGGATAATTGTAGCGAAGATATATCTGGGAACGTAAGATTACCTCCCAGGTTATGTGACCCGGGTTCAAAATCTGACAAAATCAATACAATCACAAACCCTTCGAACTTGAGGTTGGTGAAAATAGTTGAAAATTTTCTGGGAGCTAAACTGTTTGGTTATATAGAACAATCATTCTTGGGTACGTTTGTTGAGTTATTCAGAAGAAACATGAACTTCTCGGGAAAGATTTGTTGGGGGTTAGGGTTTAGCATGTGAAACCATTTTGGTATATCTTCGTAACCATCTTCAGGAGACCCTCTAGCAATCTCTTCAGCTCTGTCTTTAGCTCTCCAAGCTTTTGATTAATCGATCACAACACCATGATCACTTCTTACTGTCTCCATAATTTGTTTTGGTTTAAGACCCTCCTTTCCTCCTTCGAAAGGATTACTCACCATATTCGCCAAGATATTTGAGCTAGCTTGACGATGATTCACATTCCTTAGAGAGTTATCACGGTTTTGGTCATGTGTGTAATCACTAACCACAAAACCACCTGAGCCAGATACGCTTATAGCCCGGAATCTCCAACTGCACTTCTCATCCAAATATCGAAGCTTACACCTTATTGTGTCTGAATATTTAGTACAAAACTCAAAACTTGTTTGCCACAGCAAACAAACGCATGTGCTTAACCATTTCCTTATTATTTTTAAAAGTCTTCCCTATGTAAACACCATCCACCTTAGCAGAAGCATTACCGAATGTGGATGATGTTTCTGATCCACTGAATACTCCCTGTATAAAACAAAAAAATTTAAGATTTGATTGGTTTATAAGAAAATTTATAAACAGCTCTAAATTTACTTTTATAACACAAAACCTTAGAAAACTAAATTGATGGAAATTTAGTTTTCGCCCAAACTATTTCCTGCAAGCGCACAGGTCTCGCAGTAGTACTTAGGGATCATATCCACAGAGAAAGGGATTGCCACACTTCAAACATATTGTGTTCAAATCGAGCTACGATGCAAATATGGTTTATGGGGTTTTGATCGATCGAACTGTTTTTGATGAAATATATGAATCTACTGATGCAAAATGAACACGGCTTAAATGCAATAACTCTAAATGTTGGGAATAAGGCATTTCTCTAGAAACACGCCGGATTATTCAGATCTGTAAGCAGCCTTCGTATTGAAGTCTTCCTGACTCAATCCCATTCAAGCATAAAGCACATGATCTTAACAGAGGGGCAGTCATGATTTCTACTAAAGGATTAATATGTCAACCATACACATAACTCTCTGGTCGAGATCCCACATGTCTAGCTTATCATTTACTCGTCAGGTCTTCTACCTAATGGTGTTTTAGCGAAGAGAATCTATAATGAAAAGCTAGGTGATCAAATTAACAATTCTAAATTCTAGTAAATATAAAGTTATTTTAAATGACTAGCAAATAATCTATCTACCAAACCATGCAACTATGAAAACCTTGATCCCAACGATCAAATTACTCTAATATAGATGAAAGAACCATAAAGAGCAATATAACCATGCGATATATATAGAAATAGGGGTTCAAATACAAGAGATTATCTCCCCTAGCAACTATTGAAATGAAAGCAATAAAGACTTTAAAGAGTTTTTGAAGGCAAAGTGCTCTCTCCTAGAATTTAGGTGGAGTGGAGAGGCACACCTCTTCTCAGAGACGAGAGGTCTCTTTATATAGAGGGTGGAGGACGTCTGAGGGCTTCAGTGAAGTGATAGAACCGAATCATCTGAAGAGAATCAGAATATTTGACTTTATCTCTTCTGATCGATCGGTCGCCATTGGATGTTCGATCGATTCACTCATCAAATATTCATTTTGTTATCTCCTGAATCTTCTCACGCGCTTTTTGTTGTCTTCAGATATTACCCGAATATATGGAGTGATCTTGTGAAGTTTCTAGATTTTTTTAGTAGTTATCCTCTTACTGGTCGATATGTCGTCTTATTGATCGATCGATTAGGCTTCAAGAGTAATGGGCTCCAGAAGGCTTCTCTTAAACGGGCTATAACTCTAGGGTTAACTGGTTGAATGAATTAATTCTGGGCCTAAGTGATAGCTGACTCACATGACTTCTTTGTCTCCAAAGTTCACTTCATTCCAATTTGCGCATCATCTTTGTCTGAGGTCCTACTCCCGCGTCGGATTTCTTATTTGGGCGAGAAATATCTATCTTTGTGCCTAAAATGCTTTTTTCTTCCGAAAATACTTTGAAAACATAAAATAGTGATAATCGTAACATTTATCTTGAAATCATTTGGTTTTATTATCAAAAGCACTTGAAATAAATAGTAAAAAGTGGTAAAATGTCAGTCCTATCAAATGCCCCAGACTTACCTTTGTTCGTCCTCGAACAAACAAGAAACTTAAGAAATGAAAATAGGTTTGAAAATTTGGGAAAACCTCTGACTTATTACCATAGCTGAAGGACTGTGCTTCAATGATTTAAGGCTTATCTGAGGATACTCGCTTCATAGTCCCGCCACAACTCTCCCTACTAGTCCATCATGAATCTTAACCTGCAAATACCCTAAAGGTACAAAAATTATGATTCTCTACATTCATTTATTTTGCGTGAGCTTTTTTATTGGAAAATATCAGCTAGGTAAAACAGGCTAGCTAGGTGTGTAATGAGAGGGGGCTAATATTTAGAGGTGAGGCTAGTGTGTTTAGGGTTTACCGTACTTAAGAGAAATGCGATATGTTTGCAAAAAAGAAAGAGAGAGATCAGACCGCTTGATGGCACAGTTCCCCAATCACTCTCTCCTTAGCTCGGCTCGTTCCTCCCCCAGAATTAGATTCTTTTAAGGGAATCTAAAGTCTTCTTGAACATCCTCGGACTCCTTTAAACGTTTTCCTCCTTTCTTCATTTTTGATCCCTGATTTCCCTGTCCTTTTTGCTAAACAAATATGGATCATAAAGCTTTTTTTTTTTACAATGAAAGCTTTCACCATATTGAGCAAGGAACGAATTTTACCTTGATTTTGATGAAATAATACCAGGGAAATCAGCCTTGAAACCTTCTCTTTGAATCTTTAAGCATATGTTAGATCGTGCATGCCCTTTTTCGCCAGTCTTCACGAGTGATTGGAAAACTGTCTTCGTCTCATATCTCCGGCCATTTTACACATACTGCATACAAGACAATAAAGAAAAAGAGACTGCATGGGGTTTGAAAAGAGGTTATGTTATGGGTATGGTAACAACTTAAAAGAAGTTGACCATTCATGATCAGCAAGAGAGTGGTAAATTGGATAAGAAGTCCTGAATGAATTTGTTTTTCCTAATACCTTCAGCAAGAAAGTTTTATAATCCGGTTTAGGTTAAAATAAAATAGTGTCAGAAACTAGAGTTATTAAAGTACGTACAAACCGAGATGTGCTGGGGAAGCTTGAGTATGAGGTTTCTGAATTGATCGTCCTTGATAAGTTCTGTAAAAATTGTTCCTCATCCACAAAAGTGGGTGTAAAAACAAGTCATTTTTGAAAAGTAGGACTGAAAATCAATTTTTCTTTAGAGAAATACGTTTGAAAATATCTTTTTTTTTTTTGAAAATTTCGAAACGTTTGTCAAAGAGAGCCAAAATGAACAAAAGTCGTTAGATAATGAGGAACATCGTCCTCGATGTAAAATCTGTGGAGAATGGAAAATGAAATGAAAATAAGTATGGTATGAATTGTTACCTCATTAGCATCGAGCGTGTGTGTTGCATGCATATTGGTCATCGTAACGTGACACCTGGTGAAAAACCATTTCCAAGGTACTGAGATACCCAGTTGTCGTCTCTAATGCCGTGATTCGTCGAAGAACGAGATTGTCTTCCCTTTTTAGTACACCCATCGATCGATTGATTCTTGCATGGATCGATCATTTTTGGAGCGAAAAACTTTAACATAAAATTTTTGGATCCCGTTTGTTTGCATAGTGGCTCTCATCTGTGCGGTTTATCTGCAACATGAGTCTGAACGGTTTACTCCATTATTTCTGTAAAATGAAAATCACGAAACAAAGAAAGAAACATACTACATAGATAAATTCATGTTTTAAACACCACCGAGAATAAAGCATAAGTCTGAAATAAAATGAAAAGAAAAAGAAAATAAAGAAGAAAAAATAAAGAAAAGAAAAAGAAATTGATACTCATTAACTCTAAGATCGGGGGTTGTGGCTCGTGCTCTTGTCTCTGCGTGCACTACTGGGGCCTCCCTCATCAGTAGCTGGCGTGCATATGCATGAGTTGGGGACCCTGACTTTAGACAGCTGGCGGGCCATCCAATGGAACAGTCCATGGCTCCGACTCTGGGTCTTCACGCTCCAACGAGTGACAGCGGGTATGTCATCAAGGTCAGCCACAGGCATGGGTGGCAACAGCGCCTCAAATCCTCCTTGAGTAAACTCGGGGGCAGTGAAAAATGATCGTCCTGACGGTGCACCTGTCTCAACCGAGCTGGGTCTGGCCCTCGCCACTCCCCTACGTCTGGTACTGGTGCGTGGTGGCTGACACAACTTCAACGAGTCGAGCATGCATGCCAGGTATGCCTCCTCGTCTACTACCAAGGCTCGATGAGGAAGTGTACACTAGTAAGACCCCTCGACGTCGCTGAACTCGTAGTAGCACTGCAGAGTGATGATACAGCAGTACCCCAGGTATGCTATATCGATTCGCTCCCTCTGGTTGGTGCGATCCCTTGGAGGTACTATCACGCCATGCAGCTCAAAGATAGGCTAGAGGAGGCTACCTGAGTAATCCTCCATCTTGAAGCGTGCGTCTGGCAGGTAGTGGAACTTACTCTCGGTGAGACTGTTGGCTAGAACTGCACCAAGGTTCACCATCTCGAAGTCGGGTATGGTGCTGTAGATGTCTGATGTGACATCTAATATCCTGCTAAGCAGGTGGAGCTCGGTCTTGGACAAGACCACTGTCTCCTCCTTGGCGGAGAAAACATGACAGATGGCCTTGGCTACCAGTCGGATAGCAGGGTGCTTGATGTGGGTGATCTTGAGCTTGGCGTGATCACCATAGGCTATGTGCGCCCAGAACTCCCTGTTTCCTGTAAGATAACCAAAAGATGACTCATCATGGGTGCCATCGTAGCCATAGAGCTCACAAAGCTCAGAGATGGTGAGGCTGTAGAAGATGTCGTTGGCCATGTATGTCAGCACTCTCTGAGGGACATCATCAGTGCCGTCAGCACGATGCTCGTATGTGACCTCCACAGAAGCTAAGAACTAGCGCACCAAGTCGGGGTAGAGCTTGTTCTCCTGGAACGCAATGGTTCGCAAACCAATGTTGCTGCAGAGAGTAGCAACCATTCTATTGAGGCCAAGCCTCTCGAAAGTGGGCTCGTGAAACGTCCTGGTGGGATGAATGGTCTCCCCCAACAGAGCGTTGGAGTGATAGTCACTCCACTGGTACCTACTGCGGCTCTGGTAGGACTGGCTACGCAGGACGGCAGTTTTGAACACCACCTCGATTCCCGGAAATGTCTTCCTGGATGGCTTTCCGACGGGTGTAACCCGTGGAGCCATGGGCTCACTCCTCGTACTAGAGGAGGCAGCCTCGTACTGGCCTACTAATCTCTCTGAACGTCTAGACATCTGCATATATCAGTAAACCAATTAGTGACTAAAAATGTTTCAAATCTATACTATTATAAACGAAGTGCAATTTAGTTCTCTCGCACGTGGTTGAAAGTTGAGGTAAATTGACTCTTTTGCCATTGAATTTTAATGGCTAATGACTATTCCCTTTGAAAAAAGCCCTTAATATCTGACTGGTAATCGAATATGTGGAAAAAATTTGTCCCTGGATTATCCAACTTTAATTCTCTCCCACCTTATTAAATCTTGGCCGATTGTGAAGTCGATCTTATCCTTGGGGGGTTTTTTCTCTTTAGACTTTTTCGTCTTTTTACACCGATTTTAGAGATTTCTAGGGCTTCTTAGGATCCGACTGCAATAGGATCTTTAGCCTAATTATCCGAGTAGTAGTATCGAATCCTCCTAATTAGATTCGGGTATTTAGGTTACAAATATTATTTTCTATATATACAAAGAGTCTACGTGAAGTTTATTTGTCTTTCTTAGGGTTTTGACGTTTAGTATTAGGGTTCTTATGTTGATAGTGACTATTTCTTAAGATTAACGTTGGATTAACTTTCTAGGGTTTGATGTTCATGTAGACTCACGTTCTTCTTTTTCTTTCTTTTCAGACTGAACTATGAGATACGGTAGGCTAAATCGATCGAGAGGGGAATTTTGGAGCGCTTTTGATCACCATTATATAGCATTTGTTTATCATTTCTGATATGTGATTTTGCTGCTGTGAAGAGGATATTACCTGTAAAATTAAGAGGCCGAAGGGTATAGGCATTGGTGGTCTTGATGGTCCAATATCTCTGGATGATTTTAAGAGCCTCCAGCGTTCAAACACAGTAGGTTCATCTTTGATTTTTGGTGTCTGTTATTAGATGTATGTGATTGTATCAACCTTATGTCATTTTAACTTGGCTTTTGTGTAAAAAAATCAATGTTGTATGCAGGAACTGAGGAGGCAATTAGAAGCACATGTGCTTACTGTTGACACTCTACGTAATGAGTCACGCTCAATTGTGGAGCACCATGAAAGTGTATGTTTAGTTCGTCTTTGAATATTTGTTGTGGCGGGTGGTGGTTTTGCTATGTTAAAAAAACAGCGATAGTGATCTTTGAGTGATTGGTGGATTATTTAAGAATCTTTGCTGATATATCTTTGCATTCTGCAGGAAATAAAACAGATAAAAGAATCCACTGCGAAATCATTTCATAGTGAACTGAGTGACCTGCGTGATCTATTAGATACTAAGCAGAAGGAACTGGCGCACTGGCGCGGGTCAACAAATTATCTGCTGAACAGAAGCATTCCATAGATGAACTTGGCGAGAGACTAAGCACTTCTTTGCAATCGCTCAATGAAGCAAATGAAATAATTAAAAGGTAAACAGTTTGTCGGTCTCTCATGTTCAGATGGTTTTCTTCATATTGAGTTATTTACCTTTATGGTATATCTTATGTGGCTATGCTTATCGCAAATAGGTAACGTTAAGAAAATTTTCATATTGCTTTCAGTCAAAAGGCATCTATTGCTGAACTGAAGACAGGTTTGGATAAAGAGAGAAATCAAAGAAAAGAGGAAAGAGAATCTGCCGTTGCTGAACTAAAAGCTGCGGTACATAGATGCCAAATTGAAGCTCAGGAAGAACTGAAAAGATTTTCTGATGCTGCTATGAGACACGAGAGGGAACAACAAGATGTAATCAACAAAATGAAGGTATGAAAAGACTTACCTGTGTATAAATTATTTTTCTGCATAATATGGCCTTATAATACGATGGGTTTATTTGAAAATAATTTCAGGATTCAGAGAAAGAAAGGTCCGTGCAAGTGGAAACTTTGATGTTAAAATTGGTATGTTCTTGTGATTATTCTACAGAAATAATTGGCCTCTTGATCACAATAACCTTGATTTTGTATTTCTCTTTTTTTTCATTTTGGGTCATGAGAAATTTGTTGGTGTTTTATAGGAAGATACAAGGCAGAAGCTGGTCTATTCTGACAATAGAAGCCGTCAGCTAGAAGCTCAAGTTTCTGAACAACAGCTTGCTTCTACTAATGCACAAAAAGTACCTTACCTGAATGCAATTTCCCTTTAGTTTTGCACGGCTCTTTTCTCTCTCTTTTTATTCCCTGTACTTATGGGTGTATTTGTTGCAAAAAATTCCATTGGAGCAGAAAATTGAAGAACAAGACGTCGAAATAAAAATACTGGAAAAGGATCTGGCGAGCGAAAAGGTAAGAAGGGAAATAGATTTGTGTGTCACTGTACTTTTAGAGGGATATGAATACACGAGGTTCATTGTTTGGTGATTTTTCTTATGTTGGGTGATCACATATGTCTAGGGTTAAATTGTTTTGCATGGATATAATCGTGTCCTATGATATTATATATTTAGATCGCTGTTTTGGTTTTCTTATCGTGTATATATATGGTTTTTGTGTTTGTTGTTGTTTCTTATTTGTCATGGATGGATACAATCATATCATATCATATCTTGTATTTAGATCCTGGTTTTCTTATTATCTTATCGTATATATAGATCGTTTTCGTGTTTGTTAAAACTTCTGATTTTGTTATTCTCGCAGATTGAAAAATATGAGTTCTTGCGAGTTTTAATCTTCACTTTCCCGAGTCGTAACCCAATTCCCGATTCACGATCACCTTGATATCGATATTCGCAGAAAATGATGTCTCGGATAATTTCTGTGGTCGGAGGACTGATTCCTTGATCATTTGAGAGGTCATTACACTACATGTACAAGACTAACCCAATTACTATCTGAAATAGCATAAATTATACCAGGCTCTAGAAGTTTCATAATCTCCTTCTTAACAACATCTTTTAGATTCGGGTTTTAACCGTCTCTGATGTTCTACAGAAGTCATTGACTCATCTTCTAGATGGATTCTATGCATGCAAAGGTCAGGTGAAATGCCAGTGATATCATCTAGGGAATAGCCTAAAGCTCTACAATACTTCATAAGTTCACAAAGGAGTAAAGTAGTCTCTGCAACATTCAAATCAGCATTGATAATGATAGGGAAAGTGTTTTTAAGACCAAGATACGCGTACCGTAGCCCAGATGGTAAAACCTTTAGCTCAACCTTAGGAGCTTTAAGCTCACACCAAGGGTTCTCAGAAGGTTTCACGCTGTGGGAGGCTGAAGCTGCTGCATTGTCATCAAGGCTAAGATAAGCTATCATCCGCTCCATATATTTGCAGGTGTCCAACATCCTTGCATAACCTGCAACATCCACATCATTAAAGCCAAATTTTCCTTCAGCTCTTGTCAAAGCAATCTCCAGCGGGTCGTCAAACAGCATATCATCAACATTCTCTGCACCATCTTCCAATGAGTCATCAATGGAGAATGTCTGGCCATCAAGCATCAGCTGTTTCAGTAGCTTGTCCATCTGAAAATGCATCATGATATCTCCAAGATGGAGGTCTATAAGTCCACGCCTGACATCTATGATGGCACCTGCAGTACACAAGAAAGGTCTGCCAAGTATTAGAGGGTCCTTGGGCTCCTCTTCGAGCTCCAGCACAACTAAGTCAGCTGGCACATAAGCTTTTCCTATCTTCAGAATGATGTCTTCCAGAATGCCTACAAGATACTTGACCGAACGATCAGTAAACACCAGTGAAATCTTCGTTGGTTTGAAATTTGTCAAGCCAAGCTTCCTCGCCACCGAGTATGGCATTAGATTGACACTGGAACCAAAATCACACAAAGAGGCAGCGAAGTCAATTGAACCAATTTTGACAGAGAGAACGAATAGACCTGGGTCTCCAAGTTTCCGTGGCATCTTGCTGAGAAGTATGGCATTGCATTCCTCTGTAAGCATCACACACTCCTCTTCATCTGTGGTCTTAGACGTTGCTAGGTTCTTCATAGTGAGCTGCATGGATGGCATGAGCTCTATCATCATCTTCAACTGGCATTTGACTTCAATTCCATCAATGATCTCTCTGCACTTGGCCTCTTCTTTCGCCTTCTTTGCAGCCTTCTTGGATAGCTTCGGCTTGGTGTGATATGGCACCTTAGGTCTGTATACGCATTCGACAGGTGTAGTCTTTGGCGCATTATCAGCAACTGGTGTCTCCCTTTCAGCATCATTCAAATTACCCATGTTAATAGTTTCATCAACATCATCAGAGACAACTACCTGTTTTGGTGAAGCGGGTTCTTTCTTGCGAGAGTCCACCAATCTGCCACTCCTTAGGGTGATGGCATTAACAGTTGCATTCCTCGGGTTTTCGTCAGTACGTCCATGAAAAGCTCCTTGAGGTCTTTTGACTACTTCAGCTGTTTGAGCCACCTGTGTGTCCAGCTTCTTGACATCGTTTGCCAAGGCTTCAAACTTGGTGTTCAGGCTGTTGTACATCCCATCAACCTTGGCGTTCTGATTCTCAAACTTGGCATTCATCTCCACCGTGGATTTCTGCTGGTTGGCCATAATCATCTGCATCATCGTCTTCAACTCATCCTGGGAGTTGCTTGCTGGAGCTTGGTAAGGCGGTGCAGAAGGCATGGGGGCCTGGTAGTTGTTGAATTGCTGCCTCGAGTGTCCCTGGCCTTGGAAAGCTGGCTTTCCATGAAAAGGAACAAAAGTGTTAGAAACAGCAGCATTCTTAGTTCGGTATACCTGATCTTGTGGGTTTTCGACGTTTGTGCTGCAGTAGGAGAGATTAGGGTGCTTGTAGTTGGGGTTGTAGCCTTGCTTGTACCCCTGGCCAGTGACGTAGTTGCACTCCTCTTCCTCATCATGTTCTCCCATCACATTCTTCTCAGAAGGTACAAGACCACCTTCTCTGTCGCAGGAGTTTACGTCGCGTTGTTTTGATTTCACAAGTAGGCTGATTTGCTCGGTCAGCTGTGCTATCTGTTGGGCCTCCACCGAAGCAACCTTCCTGCCCCTGTCATATTCTGGGCTCTTCTCCGAAGAACTCTCAGCCATGTTCTCGAGCAACTCCGAAGCATCTTCAATACTACGAGTCATAAAATTTCCGTTACTAGCTGAGTTCAATTGACCTTTAAACTACCAAGATAAACCATCATAAAAGAGAGTAAGAAGTTGTGTCTCGCTAAAACCGTGATGGGGGCAGTCTTGTTGGTAGGAACAAAATCTCTCCCACGCCTCACAAAAGGACTCTCCTGAGTTCTGAGAATAGTTTGAAATCTTCGCCTTCAAAGCTACAGTCTTGGCCTTGGTGTAGTACTTGTCAATGAAGGCATTGCGGACTGCTTCCCATCCAACTAGGCTCTCTGGTGCGAGTGACTTGAGCCATGTAAGAGCCTTGCCAGACAGCGACAGCTCGAAAAGTTTGCAGCGGACATAGTCTGGTGGTACACCATTGGCCTTAGTGAGGTTTGTTATATGATTGATGCACTCAATGTGCTCCATAGGCTTCTCGTTGGCAAGACCGCAGAATGGCTTCTGTTCTACTAACTGAATGAGCTGGCATTTGATGTCATAGTCCTGCCTCGCCATTGGTGGAGGTACAATTACTGACCGGTTCCTGTAGAAGGTGTGCGGTCTGTCAGCTCCACTAAGTGTGGGTTGAGCTTACCTGTGGTATTCTTGCTCCTGCAGAGCCTCCAACTGGAGGCGCATCGCTGTCAATTGCTCATGTGGAGCAGCATTATCGTTTTGGTCGCCCATTGTGACAGATATCGTTTGTTTTTCTTCTCTTGACTCTTTCTATTCTCGCAAGGTCGTCGTTGGACAGAATTACAAGATCAGATTCTGATTGTCGGCTTCTGGTCATGCACCTGTAACAACAACGAGGAAACAAAAATAAGAAAGAATTAGTAAAGGATTTAGACTTAATACAAATTTTTCAGACAAAGGTAAAATGGTGGAACTCGGCAACGGCGCCACTTAATAAGTTGGTATCTTTTCACTTAAAAAGACCTCGACAACTACAATGTATCAATGCAGTAGTGAAGGATCGAATCCACAAATCCCAGCTTTTACACTATGTCTTACTAAACTATCTTATCAAGCTAAATTGAATGCAATTGGGTTTTTGTTGGTTTTACTAATTTTCTACTTGTTCAAATTCAAATGGGGATAAAATGCTAGACTTAGGTGATATCAATGGTAGACAAATGAACTAACTGTTCTAAAACGGCACAAACTTCAACTTAAACAAAATTCTAAATTGGTCCA
>OVAP01005546.1:0-12901 GCA_900406295.1 Aurinia saxatilis | reverse complement strand
GCATCATGACTACCCAGTTCACATGACTATAACAATCTCGATCCTTAACAGTGAGAAAGCACCACGTGGATCGCTACCTGGTAGTACACAGGCATCGCATTTTCTAGTTGTTCTTCTTCGAACCCAAAAAAAGGAAATCCCCAGAAATTTAATATATTCATTAAATTCTTTTTTCTTCATCAAATCAAATCCAAACAAACCTCTGTCGTCGCCGCTCTTTCTTAATTATTCTCAAATCGAAAATTTTCCAAATTCACCGATTCAGATTTTGTCTCGAATCGTTCAAGATCAAAAATCCGAGTGCGGAATCGTAGCGTGATTAGCCAATCAAGGGTTTTCTCCAAATTTGTCTCCGATATTCTAGGTAAAAATTGATCTTTGGGTATGTTGTTGTTGTTGTTGTTCATTGAAATTAATGCATGTTAGTTGATTTACAGATAAGTGTTGATGCTTGTAAATGGAGAATCACTTCAACTGTTTTTGTCAGCGAACAACCACTGCTACTTTTTTATTGTCACCGTGTGATTTTGAGATTTGGTACGAAATCCAGAAATCGAAACTATCACCTTCTACTGATTTGAATTCTCATGTGCAATAAGCAAACCGGTGATCAACAACAACAACGAAAGGTTATGGATTCTGGTTCTGTGAACTCGTCTTCAGTTAATAGTTCAGTCTCTAGTTTGAATGACGAGCCGCATCGGGTTAAGTTCCTTTGTAGCTTCTTAGGTAGTATATTGCCACGTCCTCAGGACGGGAGGTTGAGGTATGTTGGTGGAGAGACGAGGATCGTGAGCGTTTCGAGGGATATTAGGTATGAAGAGTTGATGAGTAAGATGAGGGAGCTTTATGATGGTGCGGCTGTGTTGAAATACCAGCAACCTGATGAGGATCTCGATGCTTTGGTCTCGGTTGTGAATGATGATGATGTGACAAATATGATGGAGGAGTATGATAAGTTAGGTTCTGGAGATGGGTTTACTAGGCTTAGGATCTTTCTGTTCTCATCTCCTGAGCAGGATGGTTCTTTGCATTATGTGGATCATGATGATCATAGGGAGTCTGAGAGGAGATATGTTGATGCGCTTAATAATCTGATCGAAGGGACGGATTTCAGGAAGATGCAGCAGCATCCTGATTCACCTCGTTTTAATCTGGTTGATGATTTTCATATGGTGGAACCGATGTTCAATCAGTTGAGTATTGATGCTGCCGGTGGTAGCCAGAGGGTCCACGACATACCTGTTGCGCAGTATAATAATCTTCATCAGCTCAGGATTCCTCGTGTGGGTTCAGGGCAGATGCTTGCACCCAGATATGGTGAGGTAGAAGGTTCGTGGAGTCCTTACTATTCTCCTCGACATCATGGTCATCATGATCCTAGAACTTTTCAGGAGTTTCCATCGTCACCTTCTTCTGCTCGTTATCGAATGCCATATGGGGAAATTCCTGATAAGGGGTTTGATAGAATGCATGAGGATTATGTGAGGCCGTCACAAGCAAGTCATCATCCTTTGTACGAGCACCAGGCACAAGTTCCTGATAATGTGGTGTGGGTTCCAGCTGGAGTAATGCCACCTGAGAGTAAAGGAGGTTTTCCTGGGAATGTACTTCATGGTGGTCCAGGTGGCTATGAAGGAGGTAACATATGCGAGAATTGTCGCCTAACATATCATAGGAACCATCAGCCATTTGAGCAGCCTAATCTAGGAAATAATGGGTTTCCACTCGTTCCTTCTTCTCATTGTGCACAGTGTCCACCCAACAGGGAAAATATCCTGCTTAACATAGACCCAAAGCCTCCTACTCCTCATGGAATTTATCCAAATGAGACTTTCGGACATGAAAGAGGATGGATGTTTCAACAACAGGTGAATTCTAACCCTCCACGTATTGAGGAAGGGAGGCCACATATTTCTAATGTTGGAAGACCCAACGATCATTACACTCTCGATGGTCCTGGGATGAATTATCCTCTTGGCCATCGAGCTGGACATGAAATTTCAAACGAAGGATTTCATGATAAACCTCTTGGTGGTATTCCCTTGAACTCAGCCAACCCGTCTGCCGAGGAACGTGGGTTTCGATATGGGAATAATCTATATGCTCCAGGGCCGGAGGGTCTTCATTCGGCAAGTCATAGCCACATTCACCCGCAACAAAATATTTGGCAGAACGTTCCAAACCATATTGCTGGTACTCCAGGCTTGCCTATGCAAGTGAATGGCACAGCCAATCAGGCTGTTATCAGGAATCCAATAGACATTGCTCCTCGATATTCGATCGGAGTTGAGAACCAAAGTGTTTTGGTCGGTTCTCCACAGAATATTTCAGGCTTTGATGGAATGTCTTCCCCTGGCCAGCCTTACTACCCTAATCCTCATTTGCAAGATAGAGCCTTTCCTTTGGACCCAAATTGGGTGCCATCTGAGAATCCGGCAGTGCAGAATGAATATCTACAGGTGCTTGAATCTTTGTCAGTGCCCTTGTTACACACAAACCTCAATGCTACACCAACTACGCAGACACCCGATTGTGCTGAAGTGGTGAGGCCGGTAAAAAACAAGGTTGCTCAGGGAGGTAAACAGTTTAACTATGTTGATACTGGAGTTTCAGAGGGTGTTCCTTACCTAGATAAGCCTCAACCTTTAGCTGATGGAAAGAACGATTTCGGGAACCTGGTAGAAGTTAGTGTTGCTGCTGGACCTTCTGAAGGCGCAGAGCTATCAGTTGACCGTCTGAGCTTTTTGCCTGGGTTACTTGAATCTGTGAAGAGGGCGGCAATAGAAGGAGCTGCTGAGGTCAAAGCTCATCCAGAAAAAGCTGATGATCCTGTAAGGCCAGAGTTGGTGGAAAACGAATTGGAGCATGTGGTGAGTATCATGAGGTGTTAACATGTTATGAAGGCCTTTGGATGTATTTTACTTTCTGATTTTCATGCTGCAATATTTTTTGTTTTCCAGAATGCTCAAGTTGAATCTGAGATGGATTCTGATAACGAGAACCTAAACAATTTCAAGATTGAACCAACAAAGGCCGAGGCTGAAGCTCTATCCAGAGGACTACAGGTAGTGTATAAATTTGCTTTATTCTGAAACCTGTTTTATAGGTTTCTGAAAGCAAACAAAATTTCTGGTGGTTCTTTTAGTTGCCCCTTTAGTCCTTTTGACTTTGTTATCTTGGTTATCATCTTCTTCATTTAGACTATAAGAAATGATGATCTGGAGGAGATACGAGAATTAGGTTCTGGAACATATGGATCTGTTTACCATGGGAAATGGAAAGGCTCGGATGTTGCAATAAAGAGAATAAAAGCCAGTTGCTTTGCAGGCAAACCTTCTGAAAGGGAACGTTTGGTAATATTTACTCGCTTAATTTATCAAGTGGCTTCAATTATCTTTTTCAACTTTAACTTAACTCTAGTGTTGTTCTCCGTCTGCATTATCTTCTGTTGCAGATCGAAGATTTTTGGAAAGAAGCATTGTTATTGAGCTCATTGCATCACCCAAACGTTGTGTCTTTCTATGGGATAGTTCGTGATGGTCCTGATGGTTCTCTAGCAACAGTTGCCGAGTTCATGGTTAACGGATCTTTGAAACAGTTCTTACATAAGAAAGACAGGTGCCAAGATTGACATATTCATGCATTATAAACTATTTTCGTAAAGGATTTAAATATCTGACATCACATGGGTTTGTCTCTGGTAGAACTATTGATCGTCGCAAAAGACTCATCATAGCTATGGATACTGCATTTGGAATGGAGTATTTGCACGGAAAGAACATAGTTCACTTCGATTTGAAGTGTGAAAATCTTCTTGTGAATATGAGAGACCCCCAACGTCCTATATGCAAGGTTAGGTTTTCGTTTGTTAGGAACAAGAACACGATGTTCCTGATCTTCCATATACTAAGGGAAAAACTTATCTTTCTAAATAAATTTGTGTCTTCCAGATTGGTGATTTAGGGTTATCGAAGGTGAAACAGAAGACTTTAGTGTCAGGAGGTGTTCGCGGGACTTTGCCATGGATGGCACCTGAGCTGTTGAGTGGGAAAAGCAACATGGTCTCAGAAAAGGTAATCAGTTTTGCAGCTCTTTTCAACATTTCGATTCAATCAGTCTCACAGTCACTAAGTAAGTCTATTTCTTTCCTTTTGTGATATATAGATTGATGTCTATTCGTTTGGGATAGTAATGTGGGAATTGCTCACTGGTGAAGAACCTTACGCAGATATGCACTGTGCTTCAATAATCGGTAACTACAACAACAACTACAGCTTTCTTTTCTTATCCCTATATATTTGTGAATGCCAGATATCACATTAAGACAAATACATTGTTAAGTTGTGTTCTACAATGTTTCGTTTTTAATACAGGAGGTATAGTGAATAATACACTGCGTCCGAAGATTCCACAGTGGTGTGATCCAGAATGGAAGGGATTGATGGAAAGTTGCTGGACCTCGGAGCCAACAGAGAGACCATCCTTTGCTGAAATATCACAGAAGCTCAGGAATATGGCTGATGCGATGAACTTGAAGTAAATAAATAAAACTAAAAAAAAGCGAAGAATAAAGGTGATGATGAGGAAGAAGAAGGTGGTGCAGGGTTGTCGAAGACAAGAAGAGGCTTCTATTTACTTGGGTTTTTATAAAAAGTATAGTTGGCCTATTTTAAGTTACCACTTGGTTTCGTGGTTAGAACACGCAAAAACTAGCGTTTTATGGGAGAAGAAGAAAATGGTGTTTATTGGTATATAGTTTATGTTGAAAATTAGAGGATTTTGGTTGCAGCGATTGATCAAGCATTGTGTTGGTTGCACTTGATGATCATCTCTGGTTCAGTTTCTTTTCGGGTATTTTATTGGTGATTTTCTGGGTTTGAGGCGTTGTATATAAAATTTGTGGGACACATTATATTATTCTTTCCTTCTTTTTTGGTCCAACCTGCTGATTATATTACTAATGATTCGAAAAAGCATTGTTACAAGATGGTGCCAGGGAAGGGAGCTCTCGTTTTGCCAAAATATCAGCTAGAGTATTCTCTAATCTAGGAATAAAAGAGGAGTACAAATAGAGATTGCAATTCTCTGATGTCTTCGAGGACGGTCTGGATATCGTTGGGTTTTCTTTGTTCTGGAGAAGCTTAATTAAAACATGCGAGTCCGATTTGAGATGGATATGAAGGTGTCCTAGCTCGATGGACTTGCTTAGAGCGTCTACGACTACGTAGGCTTTCGCAGTCAGAGGTGAGAGCACATATTGTCGGTTATTAGTATGGGAGTCTAAGAGGTTGCCATTCTCTGAGAACCACCATGCTAGTCCTCTGTTGCGTGATGTTGGGTTCCAGGCCGCATCAGTGAAGCAGATGATTCCAGTTTCGTCTTCTAATTAGGCAGGCGGTCAAGTATTGGATTCTTTTTAATCTGGTCTAGTGGTTGTGATTGTGCCTCTTGCCACAACCTGGCCTCTAGAATAGCTTTGGAGAGTGTTTCTGTCTCCGTAAACACGCGACTTGAGAAGATAAGGTTGTTGTGTGATAACCATAAGCGCCAACAGATCCAGGGGTAGAGCTCTCCTTGTGATAAGCCTGTTGGTGGGATGTTGCAGGTCTGTTTTGAGGTTGTTAAGAAGCTTTGGACCGTACTATCTGCATCTGGGAGTGCGATGGTGATTGATGCGAGACTCCAAACTGTAGACGCATAGTCGCAGTCAAAGAGCAAGTGCGTTGTTGATTCCATTAGTCCACAACGTGGACAATTTGGATTAGCAGAGATTTGTCTTCTTTGTAGCTATTCCCCAACTGGTAAGGAGTTTAAAGCCGCTTTCCACATAAATGTTTAACTTTTGGGGCTACTTTTAACTTCCATGATTTTGTTGCCATTTGAAGGAGCTATTATCATGGGAAGGTTTTAAGGAAAGCAGAGCGTACCCTGTTTTGGTGGTATAAGAACCATGTTTTGTTGGGAGCCAAATCCATTTATCTTGGCGTCGAAACCTGCTTCTTGGGAGGAGGAGAATGTCACGCTCATAATCATGGATAATTGAGCGGATCTTTCCAATATCCCACGAGTTGTTCACTGGATTGATAAGGTAGGAGACCTGCAGATCCTAAATGTGCTCTGGAGCTGGTCCAAAGGGTCGGGTTGGTGTTTCTAGGGATAGCCAGGGGTGGGCCCAAATTTTTGTATTTTCTCCCGAGCCCAATAGAACACCAAGGCCTAATTTTAAAACTTCTCGTCCTGCCAATATGCTAGACCATCCATGAGAAGCATTGTTTGAAGAGGGGCATTCCATGAAGGAGTTGTCTCTACAGTATTTACCCAACAAGATTCGGGACAGTAGGCAAGTCGAATTACTGAGAATCCGTCAGCTTATCTCCGCCAAGAGAGAATTGTTAAAGTCTTCTATGTCTCCGCATTCAAAGGTTCTTTAGCTTGTCCCATGCCACCCACGCAACTTTTTGTTCTCCCGATTTGTTATCTCACCAAAATCTTGTAAGAGCGGATTAGATTCGTTGGCAAAGCAATAATGGGAGTTTGAAACATGACTTAGCATGTGAAGGCATGGAGGAGAGAATGGATTTGAGAAGAACTTGCTTGCCGGCGGGGGAGAGGAACCTTGAATCCTAAATATGTGATTTCTGCACTATACGGTCCACTATGGACTCGAAGATATCTCGCTTTTTCCTCCCAAAGTGTTCCGGGAGTCCAAGGTACCTCCCGGAACCACCCTTTTTGGTAATATGGAGAAGTGTTCTCTTAACTCGTCTTTTCCTTGAGTTTATAGTGCGAGCCGAGAATGTGATTGAGGATTTGGAGAAGTTGATGCATTATCCGCTAGCGAGTTCATATCTTTTGAGTATGGTGGCAAAGGTCTGACAACTTGCTAAGCTAGACTTGATGAAAAACATTGTATCGTCCGCGAAAAGGAGGTGGCTGATGCGTGGGCTCGAAGTGGCCACTCTAAGTCCCGGTAGAGTTCGCGAAACTTGAGCTTTACGGCATAGACCTGAAAGGACCTCTGTGCAAAGGATGAATAGATAAGGAGATAGTGGGTCTCCTTGTCGAAGACCGCGAGTTGGAATGACTTCCCCTTGTGGTGAACCGTTGATGAGGAACGTGTAGGAGACTGTTGTAACTCAAGCAAGTATCAAATCTACCCATGTACTTGAGAAGCCCAAACGGATGAGGACCTTGCGGAGGAAGTCCCATTCGATGCGGTCGTACGCCTTACTCATGTCCGTTTTAACGGCCATGCCTCCATGCATTGTTGTTTTAAATGTTTTGAGATAGTGGAGGATTTCATGAGTAATTAGCACGTTATCGGAGATTGCTCGGCCGGGGACAAAGGTCAATTGGTTTTCGGAAATGAGAGATCTTAGAAGTGTCCGGAGGTGTTTTGTGAGTATCTTTACAATAACTTTGTAAAGTACATTGCAAAGAGCTATCGGTCGATAGTCCGAGACCTTGCGTGGATTTTGTATTTTCGGGATGAGGCGAACGTGGGTTTCATTCCTGTGGTTAGGGAATTATTTACTTACAAAGAAGCGTTGAATTTCCCTCACAATGTCTAAGCCAATCTCATCCCAATATGAGTGGAAGAATCCCGCTGAAATGCCATCGGGGCCGGGAGCTCTATTCGCATGGATTGATAGCATTGCTTCTCAGATTTCCTTTGCATCTGGGATACCTACAAGTCGTTGGTTCTGTTCTGCCGATATGATTGGTTCTAGAGCTTCATCAACCATCGATAAGTCGTCTGTTGAGTTGGACGAGAAGATGTTTTGGAAATAAGATGAGATATTTTGCACAAACTCCTTTTCTTCATGGTGAGGGACTCCCTCTTCGTTCTCTAGAACTGTTAGGCGATTGCGGGTTCTTCGGATTCTCGTCGCGGCATGAAAGTAACCCGTATTCTTGTCCCCGCTATTTAGCCAAAGGATTCTACTTTGCTGTTGTCAGAACTCTTCCTCTTGTTTATAAGCAGAGTTCAGAGATGCAGTCACACGTCCAATTTTGGAACATCGGGATTGCCTGCTGAGAGAGCTGCTTCAAGTTTCTTCTACAGTCTTAAGATGGCCTCTGAACTGTTTCTTTGTTGGGCCTTGGCCCAATCTATTAACTCTCGTCGACAAAAGTTGAACTTAGCAAATACTGGGGCACGTGCTTCCCTGTTCCAAGCTTGCTGGATCAGCTTTTTGACCTCCTCAATATTTCTCTGGCGATTGTCGAATCTGAACATACCCTTCTTCTTTTCACGAGAGTTATCTAAGAGAACCAGTACTGGCCGATGATTTGAACCTTCAAAGCGTAGGTACTCTGATATGCTGCTTGGAAAAGCTTCAAACCAAGAGGCATTCGCCATTGCTCTGTCAAGGCGTAAACGAACAAAGTGAGAGCATCTAATACTCTCCACGAGAGGAGGTTGCCTGAGTGTCTTAAGTCCCTGAGTCCGTTTTGAGCTACAACGTTGCGGAAGTCTACAAAGGAGCGTTCTGATCTAGCTGGGCCTCCTCGTTTCTCTTCATTCCCCAAAACCTCATTGAAGTCCCCTGCTAGTAGCCATGAAAAGTCTCTGTCCGTGGCCAGGACAGAGATTCGATGCCATAAGGCTTGTCATTTCATTTGATCAGGTTCCCCATACAAGAAGGTAATGAAGAAAGATGTTCCCTTATACTTCAGTTTTGTATCAATAAAATTTTGATTTGATGGTAAAATGTCCAGATGGATGTCGTGTTTCTAGAATAAAGCTAAACCACCTCCCATATGGCCATGAGGAGGGATCAAGATATTGTTACGATATCCCATCCAATCAATTTTATCTCGGACAAAGGCATCGGGATTTTTTGTCACCATGAGGAGGAGGATGTCAGGGAAGAGTTGATGTCGAATATCCTTAAGTCATCGAACTATTATGGGATTCCCTAATCCACAACAGTTCCAGCTCAGTAAGGCTAAGGAAGAGGATTTTGTGTGTAACACCCCGATTTTTGCTTGCTGTTGCGAGCAGACTGGACCTCCTGGAGAAGAATGGCCATAACTATCTGCCTATAATTTCGATTGAGACGATCTCAGACTTTCTGGAAAGCTAAGAGACAGACCTTCACATCCATAGGTGGCTTGACACCTAATTCTTTCCCAATATCCGGAAAATAAGCTTTAAAGAGACGGATCAGAATACATAAAATAGTAGACAAAGAGGTGGAACAAGAGAAGGACTTGTGGAGGAAGAGGGAGGCATGAGGAACGGTTTTCTGGTGATGCGAAGTGGCTACAACTGAGCAAGAAGGAGAGAATGCAGAGACATAGAGAAGAGGAGAAGAAGAAGAATGACGAAAGAGAATTAGGGCTGCTCCTTTTTTCTCTTTTACGTTAAAAGGCTAAAAAAAAATTATTTATTTACAAAAAGGACCAAGGTTTTAAGTTTCTTACACTTTGGCCCCAAAAGAAGACGATTTCACAAATAGTCCTGGTTTATGAAAAACTGGGATGTTACATTGTGGAAGCCGAAAACCCAAAGACTTCCTTATACTTTGAGGGAAAGGTGTTCCACTTGGCTGAGAAGACGATGCAATTCTACCAGTCTGATTTAGGCTTGAGCTCGGGGGGTTTATTCTTTCATCCACAGTAGCTGAGATTCTACCAGTTAGCCTTGGATTGATTTTCCGGAACTTTGGGGAAACTTGAATCTTTCTCACCTTTCTCTTTCGAGATCCAGTAGCTTGTGTTTGTGGGTTAGGAGCTACCATCATTTTGGGAGTAAGGGTCTGCCTCTCTTTTTTTTTAACAGGGATTGCTGAAATAGTTTGTAAAGGAGGCTGGCTCCGCTCTCCCGTCTCCAGTAATTATTCCTCAGTTGGCGTGAGATAGGTGTCAAGAGGAAGTTGTCTGGGGGGAACCGGTGTTGCTGCTACTATATTCGCTGCGGTCTTAGCCATAAAGTCTACCTCCTCCCAGTTCATAACCTTTTGTCGTCGAGCTGCATTTTCTATAGGATCTGGAACATTAATGTAATGGAAAATGTCTGCTCGGAGTACTTCCAGCACCTCCTCTGTTGTTAGGGGAGGGAATTCAATTTCCTCGAGGTTGCGTTCCAGTGGGGGTCTTCTGGGTCGGGGCGTGGGAAAAGCCTCCGCTCGAGGTGGTTCTGCAGCGGTGTCAATGGTAGGGTGCAGGGGAGGAGCCAAGGGTTGGCTATCCTTCCTTCTCCAGGTGAGGTGGTCCCTGAGATCTTTGTCTTTTGGTGAGGAAGATTTTGGCTTGGCCCGGTCAGGTTGGTTGGGACGTGCTGAGTGTGTCTGCAGATTCACATACGATGGACGTGTCCCGAAGGGGTTGCCGTGGCGGTCAGTTCGAAGCTCGAACGGTTGAGACTTGGTGTTTTGTTGAGAGCGTGTATGTTGTTCTGTTTTACCATGGTAGACTGGTTCCTGGAGTTTTTCTCGTCGCTGCAGGGCAGAGTGTGCAGCAGAATTGAGGCTAGAAGATGGCATGAGCTTAAGAGGACAGGAGTTGGCATCATGACTTAGTTTACAGCAGACCGAGCAGAAGTTTTTCAGTCGTTCATACTCAAAGGTGACTATAGCTTCTTCCCCGGTAGAGAATTCGATGATGGAGTCCAGAATTAGCGGTTGCAGTCCATTAAGAGTCACCTTGACGTGTGCCACTGCTTTTGAGAGCTCGAAGGTGTGGTAGATGACTAGTTCCCTCCCTATATTGACGATAAGTTCTTCTTGCCAGTAGTGGAGGGGGATTCCTTTTAAGTTTATCCAGAAGGGTAGATCTGAGGGGAAGGAGGGGGAGATTACTGGTTCCCATTGTTGGACTATCACCATCCAATCGTCGAAATGGTACGACCTGTTTTCTAGTACCTTCTCAAGGTCGCTCTTGTGTGTGAATCTGAATTGGAAGCATCCCTGCCCCATATCCGAGCCAATAGTTGTACCTAGTATCCCCATCTCTTAGCGAGGAACGGTAGTAGAGCCCATATGCGTTGGCCGTTAAGATTAGTGAGACGGCCGATTAAAGTGAGAGAGTTATCTTCAATGAGTATCGTGGGGTCAAGTTCAGGAGCTCTTATGCGGAGTCTAGGGCGGAGTTGTACGTTGTCGTTGATAGCGGCTTTGCCTTTTTCTGTTCTGGAAAAGCGTCGATCCATGGCGTTCAAGATTGCAGACAGATCCAGGGGAGAAGTTGAGGGTTGACTGGCGATAGGTGGCTAGCTAGCTCAAACTTTGCAGAGGTGTTAGAGGAAGGCCGAAGAGTTTGAGTACAGTATATTAGCTCAGACAAGGGTTCTTTCCGTCGCCATTACTGGCCGGTAAGGCTCTTGGTCGGAGTATTTGAGTTACAAATCGCCGGTGAGATCTGAAAATTTACTAATTTGGGAAGTAATTTTTTGTTGATGAAAAAGTAAATTTGAAAAGAAAACCAAAAGAGGTAATGGACCGGCCTGAGAGAGAATAAGTCTTTTTTGGTTCACTGTTAATTTTTCTTTCCNAACGCAAACAAGCAATAGTGACACTGGTCTCCAAGGGGGAGTGTTATGAAAGTGAAACAAAAGTCAGCAAAAGAAGGAAGAAGAATTAAAACGTGTGTATTTTATATAATTTAAGTGGACCCCATTGTCATTATGCAAGCACAGTAACTTCTGCTTTTTATCTCTATATAAACGATCGAATTGTATCGATTGTTTTGTACAATTGAAAACACAACTTCTATCTCCTATATAAAATCTCTCTCANGAAACAAAAGTCAGCAAAAGAAGGAAGAAGAATTAAAACGTGTGCATTTTATATAATTTAAGTGGACCCCATTGTCACTATGCAAGCACAGTAACTTCTGCTTTTTATCTCTATATAAACGATCGAATTGTATCGATTGTTTTGTACAATTGAAAACACAACTTCTATCTCCTATATAAAATCTCTCTCATCTCTTGTTCCTTTTATTTATCAGTGTCTCATTTCCACTCGGGTATAAATTTCTTTGTCTTTATTTATATTTATTATTCCGATAAAATTATACTATTATTATAACATTTCCTACTTTCTTTTGTTTTTCTTTCTTTTTGTCACGTTAATAAGCCTAACACAATATTCTCTGATATTTTCTTTTCAATTATTTCACAAAAATTGATTTTGGGGTGTTTTTAACTTTTTATAGTAACAATATGGGGTGGTGCTAAACATATGATTAGGTTGATTTACTATTCTTTTAGTATGGGAAGATGAAGAAACTTGGCTCTAACTTGTGACATTTTAAGAACAAAATGAATGACGAGCAAAAAGAATGAAAAAAATGAANATCACTCTATGATTAAGCTGAATAAACACCTATATATTAATATACTATATAAGGCGGATATTATCCCCATAATAATTTTATGTGGTTGCTTATCGCATNATATTATTTTACTATATATATATCATGGTTGTTATACACGCCATAACTATATATATTATAATGGACGGCTGAGCCGCGTTATTATTTTACTGTTTCTATACATTGGTTGCTCAATGCACCATAACTATATATTATAATGGACGGCTGAGCCGCGTTATTATTTTACTATTCTTATACNCCTAAACCAACGATGATCGATTGTCGTCGGTTCTTCAGATCTAACAGATAGATATGGTCGATTCTTGTAATACAATATNTGATTGCTTGATAAATTCTTCAGATTAATTTATATTATATAACTTTTATCTCCAATGGTCACAAAGAAAATTTTCAAAATTTTTACCTTTTAAAACGGCTATGAACAGTATTTTTCAATCTATAAATACTCTCAAATTTCACTCATTTCTAATCATTCAAAATATTTTTATCTCTCTCAAAATCGTTACTAAGAAATTTGTTTAGTTCTAAATTTATTAGAAAAATGTTTCGTTTGCTT
>OVAP01005545.1:0-12904 GCA_900406295.1 Aurinia saxatilis | reverse complement strand
GAGACCTTCCCGTCATCATTTGGAGACCTTCCCTTCATCGTTTGGAGCCAATTGATTTCTTGGAAGGTTTTAGTTTCCGATAGGCGTCCCGTGAAGCTTCACGGGTCGTGGAATGGCTTTGCCATGACGAAGCACGGGTCGCGGATCAAGCCTCTCATGATGAGAGGCGACCCATGGAGCTGTTTTCGGTTGCCGAAAACGGTTTCGTCCTCCAAAAACAGTTACGAATGAAATCGAAACCTTGTTTGTCCGATTTCATGTTTGAATGACCAAGTTATCGAACGGCTAAGTCTTCCGATAGTTATCGTAAAGGATGTTTATTATGATTGCTCTCTGGTCATGAGCATTCTATACTTGTGATGTTTAAGTATTTGGATTGATACCAAGTCGTAGTTGATTCTTGTGTTTTGCGGAGAACACTTAACCAATTTATGCTATCAATCTTCGGGGGTGTAATCCGACCCCCACAATTAGCCTCCGAACTCTTCATTGCTTGTTTAGCTATGGAGATTTTTGTGTGTAGTTTGAAGATTTATGCATGGTATTGTATTGTAACCCATACATTGTGCATGGTTGAACTTCCATCGGAAGTGAGCATTTTGCTCTGCGGGTTATCGTCCCGAATGTTGTCATAATGTTTTTGCTTCCGAATTCAAAATCTGTTGAGTTTTCATGTACGAAGACTAAGTCTCCGCAATGATGAGTGTGGTGCCTTCTATCAAGATATAAGTCGCACCTTTCACACTCCCCTCTTATTTATCAGAGGGTCAACTGAACTCGCCGTGGAGACGAGCTGCCTACGTACCCTGGAAAGGGGGATCAAGTCGAGTCGTAGTTCTTTGAACTGATTCATATGAACCAATGACATGAGCGTTTCAAGAGCCACACAAGTTATTGATGTCGGTTTACGAAAGGCTTTGCTTGATCCAAAATGCGGTGGTCGGCCCGTTAAGGAAGTGTTGGCTTGTTTAGCTTGTCAAGAGTGTTGTTTGACTCGTAAGTCGTATGTGTTCGGATGGTTACCTCGTTAAAAACCTTAGCAAGGAAACCACTTGGGAGAAAACCTTACCATGGGAAAAAGAGTGTAACCATGTTGATCTTTGTCGATCATATGATGAAATGTACATCGTGGATCCTTAGTTCTTGATGGAACTTATTTGTTTGCTTTGCTAGGATCCAGGGAAAGGATATAGTATACACCCTAAGTGATTTCGACTTGTCATGATCAGGGGATAGTGTCGAGATCGTGTTAGGTGACCTGTGTGTTCCACGGGCGTGGAACTTTGCGAAACCATGATACGGGACCCGTGTGTGTTCCACGGGTCGCAGAACTTTGCGGAGGCTGTGATCCGCGACCCATGTGTGTTCCACGAGTCGCGGAACTTTGTGGAGGCTGTGATCCGCGACCCGTTTGTGTTCCACGGGTCGCAGAACCTCGCAAAGCCACGATCCGCGTGTGTTCCACAGGTCGCGGAATTTTGCGGAGGCTGTGATCCGCGATCTGTGTGTGTTCCACGGGCCGAAGAACCTCTTAGGGGCATGAAGCGCGACCCGTGTGTGTTCCACGGGTCGCGAAACTCTCTTCAAATCACAAAGTATGACCCGTTCATGTTCATGGGTCGCGGAATGAATCTTTAGGACGAGGCGCGACCCGTGGCTCGTGCACGGGTCGCGGAATGTCTCTTTACGACGAGGCGTGACCCATGGCTCGTGCACGGGTTACGGATCGAGCCTTCACGACGAGGTGCGACCCGTGGCTCGTGCACGGGTCGCAGAATGACTTCCCAACTTGTAACGTGACATGTGACTTGTCCACTGGTCGCGCCTTGTTCGGACAGGATGAAGCGCGACCCGTGGCTCGTGCACAGGTCGCGGTTCATGCTCGAACGTGGCGAGTCGCGACCCGTAACTTGTCTACGGGGCGCGAACTGCTTTTGATGTGTTGTTTCATTGAGGGTAGGCCTCTGAATGGCTTTGTTACATGCTCGTATGTTCGAAGATTAAGTATTCTTGAGAGATGACATCTCGGTAGCTCAATTTCATGTTCGTATGGTCGAAAGAATATGTCTTGGAGGAAATTAAGTTATCGGAAGGTTTTAGTTTGCGATAGGCATCCCGTGAAGCTTCACGGGTCGTAAAATGGATTTGCCATGACGAAGCGCGACCCGTGAAATCTTCACGAGTCGCGGATCAAGCCTCTCATGATGAGAGACAACCCGTGGAGCCTTTTTCGGCATCCGAAAATAGTTTCGTCCTCCAAAAACAGTTTCGAATGAAATTGAAGCCTTGTTTGTCGGATTTCATGTTTGAATGACCAAGTTATCGAAAGGCTAAGTCTTTCGATAGTCATCGTAAAGGATGTTAATTATGATTGCTCTATGGTCATGAGCAATCTATCCTTGTGATGTTTAAGTATTTGGATTGATACCAAGTCGTAGTCGATTCTTGTATTTTGCGGAGAACACTTAACCATTTTATGCTATCAGTCTTCGGGGTTGGAATCCGACCCCCACACTTTCCTTCTTGAAAGAAGGTTTGGACCTCTTCGGTGAATTTTTTTCCCTATCGTCTTCAAATTGGAATGAAAGAAACTTGCCAAGAACCCATCAGTCCCCGGGGCTTTATCCTTGTGAATGGAGAAGACCGCTTCCATAATCTCCTCCGGTATAAGCTCAACTATTAAATATAGGTTCCCGGTTTCAGTAATTGTCCCCTTGATGGCCTTGTCTACTATATCTGGGCAATGAGTACTACTTATAGTGAACAAGGTTTGGAAATAATCCTCGATGACTCTTGTAATATCGTCCTCTTCATGTACTGCTTCTCCGGAATCTGTTTCCATCACTGTGAATTTATTGATCATGCGTTGGCCTCTTGTTGTTGCATGAAAAAATTCGGTTTTGGATAACGAAAAGGGTCATGGACCTGATTGACTTACCTCAAGGCATTTCAAATATGCTTGGTTTGTTGTGGGTACAGAGGTCCTCCAAGCTGTCTCACACTTTTTCACCACTTCCTTTATGCCCATATCTACAAATTCCACAATGCTTTTCTTTGTGCCTAAAAAGCCAGGAGCCTCAACCATCTCTAACTTCATACACGTCTTCTACTACAATACACTTTACAAACTAATCTCCAAACTCCTCGTGAAGAGGCTGAAGCCTATCCAGCCCATGTTCATCCAAAGAAACCAATCAACTGTTGTTAAAGGAAAGTTACTAGTGGAGAATATCCTATTTGCTAATGAGGTTGAACATAGTTACCACAAGGATACTACCTCTAAGAAAATTACAATTAAAGTGGATATTGCAAAAGCATTTGACACATTTCGATTGGGACTTCATTTTCAGCTGTCTAAGAGGAATATAAATTTTCAGAGTTATACCTCAGGTGGCTCCATGCTTGTTTTTATACACCCTCCTTCTATGTGGGCTTCAATGGGACACTTAAGGGCTATTTCAAAAGCATTGAAGAACTAAAAAATGGGGATCCCTTATCCCCTTACCTCTATGTACTTGTTATAAATTGTCTCTCCTTACTTCTGAACAAAGTTGTGGCTCAAGGAAAGTTCTCCTACCACCCTAAATGTGCATCCCTAAAGATCTCCTACCTATGCTTTGTTGATGACTTACTGATTTTCTCAGATGTCTCACCAATCTGTGGTCAATGTTCTCCAAATTCTTCCTGATTTTGAGAAGCTTTCGGGACTTGTTATCATCCTCCTAAAAACCAGTTTCTACTCCTCATCTCTCTCACAATAAGAATTTGCCCAAATCACAAATGTAATTGGACTAAGATGTTCCCATCTCTCAATTAAATACCTTGGCCTTCCTTTGACTTCGAAGAAGCTATCCATAGCCGAATATGCTCCCGTGATACATAAAGTAAAAGCAAGACCGTAGTTCTTTGACTGCAAGTTACAATTACTTAACTCGGTTGTCTCTGGAATCACTTACTTTTGATGTTATGCTCTTTTTCTTCCAAAGAAGTGCATCAACACCATCAATTTATTTTGTGGGTCTTTCCTTTGGCATGACTTATATGAACCTTCCCATTCAACAAGAGTTGCTTGGATCACTGTGAACACGCCAAAGGAACAGGGGGCTGGGAATTCGTAACTTACACCTTTGGAACAAAGCATACCTTTAAAGCTAATTCGGGCTCTCTTCTTTAGAGCTGGGTATATGTGGGTCGCTTGGTTCACTTCCGAGGTTGTGGGAGGTCAGCTTAACAATTTATGGATACATAAGACAAACCAGAAACACTCTGGGAAAGTTACTAAACTACTAAAGATGCGAGAATATATTTATGGGTGGATCAAATTAAAGGTTGGGAATGGAAAAACATGTCTCTTCTAGTTGAGCTCTTACCTGTCCAGGAAGCTCGCGGAGATTGGGGATTCCTCTTGACCAACTCTCAGCTCTTTATATCACAACAATGGATGGACACTACCCCCTTCTTGCTCTGACACCCATGTCCTCCTCCACTCCTTTCTCTCTACTATAAACCTCTCTGCAACCAATGATGAGCACGTTTGGTGGATCGATGATAACCTTAAAGGCGAAGCATCTACTTCCACCTTTGTTGCTGTCATCACCAAGGCTTCACCTTTAGTACCATGGTTCAAGGCTATCTCTGATGGGAGTCCCAAAGCATAAATTCATCTTTTGGCTCTTCTTTTTAGATCGATGTCCCACTTGTGACACGTTGTTGTCTTGGGGGCTAGGAATATATTCTCGGTGCCTCCTTTGCGGCTCCTATCCAGAATATCGCGATCACCTCTTCTACCATTGCACCTTCAGCTGGGAAGTCCGGCTCTCGATACCTACATGCTGCGATTATACTCCACACATGGACTGGTCAACACAACTCAACTCTATCTCAAATCTCAACGCTCCCAAACTCCGACGAAAGATAATACTCCTGGTCTGGTAGTCCACCACTTACTTCCTCTGGATCGAGAGAAACTATCGACTACATCGCAATCAATTCTCCTCGGATGAAACAATCGCCTCCCATATTGATAGCCTCATCAGGAATCGAGCGTCCAGCTTCAGAGATGCAAATGACACTACCGCCTCTGAGCTTCTCCAACTTTGGTTCTCAAATGCTTATAACCATCTCAAAGCGTACATAAATCCTAGATCCGGTTGACTCCATGTGTCTATCGATAACACTGAGACTTCTCTTCCTCACGGGTCTTACTATTACAACAGTTTTCTCCCCAACCGGTCTGCTCCACTTTCGATTATCTTGGTTCAAATTTGGTTCAATCCTAACTATCTTTACTTCTAGTTAAAAACAATGGGCTTCCATATTGAGTTTTTTTGGCTTTGTAAGCTCTTGAGTCTTTGCTTTAAATTGAAAATCCTTTTACAAAAAAAAAAAAAAGATGGAAATATTCTGAACATGCTTCCATTGTTCTCATCATATGGACTCTAAAAAGACACTTGTCTTGATTCTCAAGAGTAAAAAAAATTCCTAATCTATATACATAAAGTTAACTTTTCTCTCTTTTGGTGAAGACACATCATCAGCCAACTAAGCACACAAATAATTTATATGATTAATTTTCATTATTTATTGATTCATATCAATATATCTGACAATTAAAATAAATTGAAAAAATTAGGATTGCACACTAACATAGTGTAATTAAAAATCTTGGTAGAATGACGTGAGATGTATATAATTATGGATATTTTAAAACAGCATGACAAAAAAATTTGCAATACACATTCAAATAATAAATCATATAAATCGCATATACTATGTATAATAGATCTTTTAAAGAAACATCACCAAAAAAATTCAAAAATGTGTACTACAATTACAAAAACATGTGTCGGACATCATTATCCCAAGAACAAAAGAAATAGAAATGAAAAAGTAATACATCATGCGCGTAACGCGGGTCAACCACTAGTAGGGCTCATAAACTTTACAAAATTATATAGCACTTCTTCTAAGCTAGTATCATGGGTGTTCAATCCCCTTTTTTTTGTTCGGTTTTGGTTTTATTTATTTATTTTATTTTTCATTTTTTGTTTTATATTTCCCCTTTTTTGGTCTAATTTGGTTCGGTTCAGTTTGAATACTTTAATCTTCGGTTTATTAGGTTTTTTAAAAACAACCATAATTACATCTTGTTTCATTTCATTATTGATAGATTTCATCTATAACAAGATTCATAAATAATTAAAATAAACCAAACTATTGCAAGATAAAAAAATGCTTGTCTTTGACATTAGATAAAAAAAATGTTAGAACTTAATATTTCAAAAGAATATCAATAAAGCAGTTTTAACAAGGAGTATCATTAGCTAAAATTTCTTATAGTTCATACTTATAGGTACTTATAGTGCTACAAAGGCAATCAATATCTTAAAGTCTCAGAAAACATGTATTAAAAATGAACAATTTTCTCTATGTAGAAAATATAAAATTTGATATTACAAATAATTACAAATATCAAAATGATTGGTAACTATTTCAGATTTTCATGCATGGTGGTAAAAAAATAAACAATCATTTTAATTTCTAATACGATATTATAGTTTTTTATAGATAATTAATTATTTTATCCAACACAAATAATAAACTATTGACATAATCAATAAATATATGAATTTAAAAAACAAAAAACAAAATGATGATTGTAAAGTAAAACAGTGACTAAAACCTTCGTGAAATGACGTGAGATAGATATAATGATGGATATTTTTACTATATTAAGTTTGCCGTCATACAATATACTGTCAAATAGTAATTCGCAAAAACTATGTATTATAGACATTTTAAAACAACATGGAAATTTTTTTTCCAAAACTATGCTTCAATTAACGAAATATTTGTGAAACATTGTTATCTCGAGAACAAAACAATGAAAAATATATATAGCACAATCCGCGCAACCACTAGTCATATAATAAAACATAGATACATAATTTCCAAAAGCAAGAAAATTCTTTTGCTATTATATCAGCCACACAATCCGTTTTCCTTACGTGAATATTAGTTTTGCTTTGAAATGACCTAGTTCTCTCTAAAACATCAAATATTCTCTCTCTATCGAAATTCTTTGACTTATCTCTACAAAACCAGATATAAGATAAACATCGGTGACCGGCGCGGTGGCTTCCTTAGAACCGTCGCCGGTCCTAATTACTTTTTGCTTTAGTTCTTTCCTTCACGGCTCTTCCTCTCGACTTAGGATTAGCACTCGATCGGTGCCTTTCCAATCTTAGATCTGTTTTGATTTTCGATTGGGTTCTGCAGGCGTCTAATCTTGGTGTTGCATGTCCACGATATTGAAGCTTTCATCATCTCCAACTCATATCTAACTCCACATGCTTGTGATATTCCTTTTCGGAGCTACTCAGCCTCTCTCGGAACCTGATCCGGTTTCTTTCTACCATGCATGGTCTGAAACCGTCCTGAAGCTGCGAATTCGTCCGTCTCTACATAGTGATCGGCTCATCTTATCTCTCCGCTCTTGGTTTGCCACTTACAAGGGTCTCCTTCACCCAAGGCTTCACCAATTTGATCTCATCTAACCTCAAAGAAGGTTCGAATCATCTTGGTACCAAAGCGATGTTTTAATATGTTAAGGTAGCTTAATTTTTGGACTTTCAACGGTTCCATGGTTTGATCATGAGATATGTTGAGTAAGGTATAATTCGGGTTGTATGTAAGCTTTAATTTGGGGTTTGTATCATCCAAGTTAGTAGCTTTTCCAATTTTGTCTTTCGCTTGACTCCCTTTAAGGGCTTTGTACTCTGAAGTTGTTAAGACAACTTCGGCACTTGTAGTCAGAGTTTGATCCTTTACGGTCAACTCCAAATCCGTATTTCACCCTCGTATCTCACCCCATGTATTTCTCTGTTCTTGTTTAATATATGTTTTAAGAAGGAAAAAAAATAGAGAGCAAGTAAAAACTATCGTGACATAAGGTTTGAGCATAGACCAATCCTCTCTATATGAAACTGTTTCGACAAAGGCCTTTGAATCTGTATCAAATGAACTTATTTCTCAGCTTGTATCACTATTATCAGCCTCGGTAGTGTCTTTGCTCCCATTCACAGCACCCTTTTTTCTGAAAACTTTGTCAAATTAATTCAAAAAGGAAAAATTGTTTGTTTTACAATTTGTTCCGGCTAATAGCATTAAAGTTACAACTTAATAAGTTTTAGAAAGGATTAGCCAGGCGTCCATTCTTTGGAAGGGAACCATAGTTAAGAACCGTCTTCATATCTTGGATCACCTACACGAATCATCTTGTCTATCCTTTTAATAAGATCATCACCTGGTGTGGGTGGCTCTCCATGGCGTCTCGTATTTCTCTCATGCAACAACGAGTAGAGAGAAGGTTGGAAAAATATATGGCATAAGGTAAGTCCACAATTTGTCCTTTCCTTCTCCCATTAAAAGCCTTGACAACGTCCTCCCAAGTTGTCGTATAAACTACAAGTAAAATACCCTTTGCCAACTTGAACCAAACATTACTAGAATAAGAACAAATGAAAAACAAATGATCCATTGTTTCGAATCCACCTTGACATAGTACAGAAGTAGCATTCACTTGTTGACCCCATTTCAGCATCTCTGATTGTCAATCAATTATACATAGCAAGCCAAACGCAAAAGGAGAACTTAGGCATTTTGTGTGTGAACCATAGACCATTAGAACAATCAACCTTAGGACCCGGCGGACTGAGTAAGTCACGTGTCTTGTTTGTATGAAAGACTTGTTTGTAGACATCCGCTTTCAACCTCCATAATACGCGATCATGCTCCATTGTATGGTGCGATCGAGCAACATCTAGGGCATCCTCGATGGAGATAAACAAATCACTCGGTGTCTTCTACATCGTTCTGAATCAAATGCTTCCTGTAATGTGGTCCTATATCCACATAACCTTCCGCCCGAAAGGAGACCATTATCAAACCAAAAAGATGTATTTTTGTCATTGCCAGGAGCGGTCTTGACAAAACTACCAGCAATATCATGAGCTTTTAATAGCTTTCTCCAAATCCATGAGCCTCTCTGCATATGAGATGAGATTGACAACAACCGAAAAGACGACTGGCTAATCAGATGCTTCTGAACCCAATCAACCCACGAGCCGAAAGAAGATCAGGTTTGTTCTTCCACGATCTCCATATTTGATCAGAATTCTTGAAGAGTTTTAAGACTTTATAGCAAACAGGGAACATATATAAACATAAGTTTCAAATATATTATATTCATACTCTGTATGTCCACCAGCGAAAATCATTACTCAAGATACTATAAAAAGTAAAAGCCTAAAATGTAATACTCATCATGCGACATTAGATTAAAACTTGTTGTTCTTAGAATTAATCTTGGGGATTCGGATCTCTAAGAAAGAGTAGTCGTCTTTGTTGGAGAGGAAAGCTTCTGAATTTTTGGTGTCAGCATCCCCGGGAAGCTCAAGACGGCGAACGTAGCCGTATTCCCACCACCGCTCGCTTCTCCAGTCCCCGTTAACCGCAGACCTCTTCTTGTTGTTCCATTGGCCAATAATCTCCATAACCTTTCCGTTAACGTCCATGTACACCTGCACGTTATTTTTCGCCACCACTAATTTCCAAAGTACCAAAAAATTCCATCAGTTCGTCTGTCCTTCGCGAATCTATGATAAATTTGGTATGGTACGTTTTGATGTTTTCTGTGATTTAGATTTTCTTTATATAGCTTGAATTTTAATATTTTTCTTCCTTCATCGCAAAGGTGAGCATTTAGTTTGTCAATGTGTGATTTATGCATGTTTTGTTCTAAAATGTTTCTAAACAGAGACTGATCAATTTTCGAAATAATAAATTTTGTAGAAAGTAACAATAAATTAAGTAAGAGAATTATGGTGGCTACGTACGTACCGGGTAGATCAGATTTAAGGACATAAGCTTGATCGGTCTGAGACCAATCGACTTTACAAAGTCCTAAACTCCTGAGGCTGGCAAGCAAGACCTCTGCCTCAAACTCCCACAAAGGAAACGCATCAGACGGATCAAAGTACTTGCCGAACAAAAAGGGACTAAAGAGAGATCCCTCCCCGAACACAGCCTTCTCCGAGCCTCCTCCGCCGCTCAAGAACCTCCGGAAAACCTCCTCGCCCAGCGGTACGCTCCACTTTCCTGTTGTTTTGTCCTCCGTGTGGATCTCTAGTTTGAGGCTTCCGCTACTACTACTCGTCATGAGAGAGAGATTGTGAAAGAAGAATATGAAAGTGGTTGATTGTGTGTGCCAGAGAGTTTTGGAATCAGGGTTTGTTCTTATAGTATGTGTTTTTTAACTCTTGAGACAGCTGATTATGTATGCTGAAATGGAATATTTATTCTCTTTATACGTGGAGGTATATTTGTAGCATATTAAAAAAATTATTTTACTTAGATGGACATGATAGGTGCAGAGTGGGATTAAAGAAGGCATGCAAATTATATGAAGATTACTGGCTTCGAAATTATTTGATGATAAGGGGAAAAGTTGGGAGAGATTCTTCTTTCTTTGGGACAATACTTTAGCGTGCTTAAAGTAAATCAACGAATATGTTCTCTTGACGTATAAATTGGCTGGAAGGGTCACCAAGAAATGTGGCCTTATTTGCCTTTTTACTATTATAATTATTATTATTTTATTTTTTTTAAAAAAATTTCATTGACATACAATATAAATTAATTCAAACTCATATGATAACAACTCTAGTATAAATCATTAGACTAAAAATTATAATAGAATTTATCTATACAATTTTGAATCTTCATTTTACAATATGGAACAATTTGATGTTTCTCTCGAAAACTCTCCAATTTCTGACTAGTTTCTCAGACAATTCTATTTTTGGCCAGTGACCGAAGTTTGTCGGCACCATACTATCTCTATAAATGACTTTATTTCGGCATGTAACTCCAAATATAATTCGATTTGTTTCTAGCCTTCTTCTTTCTCAGGCTTTTCCAATAGATTGAAAACAATTTTATCCCGGATTTATTAAATTCTTCTTCCATCTTTATTTCTTTCAAGTTTAAATTTCCACCCACTATGTTAATTTTCTCTAAGGTGCAGTTTCTCACAAATATAAAGTTTTAAAATTGGCTAAAATCGGATGATGAAATTTACAAACCTCATGTTTAGATTTCCGAACTAAATTAAGTAATGAAAAGCTGTTGAGAAAGAAAATGAAAATTTACACACAAATGTAAATTTCCAAAACTAGTATTAGCAATCTTCTAGAAGCTTTATATTTCCATAGTCTTTGTTAATCATCTTAAACCCTTTAAATTCGATCTCGGTCAATTTTTGGGTTTTTCATCTCCCATCAGTTGGCCCATCTTCCAATCCCATCTTCAAGACTTTGTTAAGACTTTTGTTAAGTTAATCTTATCCAAACTAAGACTACTTAAGAAATACTCTTTTTTGTAAGTAAAATTAAAAACTTATTAACAAAATACGTAAAAACAAGTTTTTTTAACCAACATCATACAATATGTATTAAGTTGGGTTTCAGCACACGTGGCGATGAAATGAGAATTCTAGGCGCAAACCATTAGATTTTTTTACCAGTTCTTTTCTTATATATTAAGATGTCAATACTGGCAACTATAACTAAATCTAATATATAAAAGAGAAGGGCCACGCTCCATGGTGTGACACCTGACCATCCTACTTGATTGACACATGTCCTTTTGAATTAATTAAAGTTTATTCAATTAATTTTATTGAAGTAATGTTAAACTCATATTTAAAGATGATTTAACTCGCTTCTACTTGCTCATTACACTCCTCCATCGATCTCTCTTTAAAATATTGTGTGGAGTTTTCCAATATATAATTTAAACAACCTATATACTACTTTTTCCGTTTCACAAAGATAAATTTATAGAAAAAAATTGTTTCACAAAGGTGAATTTTATCAAATTTCTATGCATTGATTATTGTAAATTGTAAATTTTAAGACATATTAATTGAATTTTTTTTAAACTAATCTATTACTATTGGTCTAGATTTATTGGGATTTGTTTTTTGTTGAATGATAATATATTTATTGTAAAATACTAAATTTTCTTAATAATTGTTAAAATATCAAAAAATCTTTCTTTCTGAAACGGAGGGAGTATTAGCTAAAATTATTAACTCTATTTCAAAGTATTTCACTAAATAATTATATATTCACAATTAATACATATCCTACAATATACGACTTCGCACTATCCAACTATACTAATTTGGTTCTAAATAGACACTCACTAACTGACACAAAAAAGTTCATCACAAAAAATAATAATAATAAGAAGACCATCACTAAAATTAATTAAAAAAATATTATGACTTCCCAAAAACCACTACAAAATATACATGATAATTAAAACAACTAAACATCCAAGTTAGTCCAACATAAAAAAATTACTATCTTATAGAAAACAATTTTCAAAAAATTAATTAACAACCACCAAAATAACACACACTCATATATATATATAATACAAACAACAAGAATAGCTAAGAAAATATATCAGTCACCACAAAATATGTATATATATTAAACACAATACACAAACAAACATTCGTGCGGAGCGCGGATACTCACCTAGCTGTTTAAACTTATTTGAGAAGTTTTATTTATTTATTTATTTATTTGACCTCTCTTATAGAGAACAATATATAAAAAGAATCAATTCCACTGTATAAAAGAGAAGAGGCTCTCTCCAGACAATGTCACGTGGCCACTCTATCTAATTGACACGTCTCTCCATCTTTTATTTTATCGTTTGAGATTGTAAACTTCTACACTTCTCAATATCCTCACTACAAAAAAATGAAGCTATTGTGACTGAAATTTGAGACTAACAGTATTCCGTCACAAAATTTGTTACGTTTTAGATA
>OVAP01005544.1:0-12905 GCA_900406295.1 Aurinia saxatilis | reverse complement strand
AATCCAAATATCAAAATAATAAAGCAAAAGAATAACAAAATGAAGAACAAAGAAAATGAAGAACAAAGAGAATGAAGAACAAGAACAAAAAGGGAAGAGAAAATGTGGAATGAACAAATGGAATTAAACTAAAGAGAAAGCTTATTGTGGCTGAAAGGGAAGCTCATCATTGATTTATGGATCCAATTTTCGTCCATGATGAGAGAATTGAGGAGCGATTGGAGCAAATCACGTGACTGACAACTTTCCAAGTTTTGCATTCGGATGGAAATAAATATTTTCAGTAAAACAGTCATATATTCTTAACCGCTAATCAGAATGACTTGAAACCACCATCAAAATGAAGATAACTCAATTTCCTATGTCGTGTCAAAATTTGAGATTTAAATTTCTACGGGAAGGTCTTAATCTGATACGATCTTTAAGGCACTTCAGACTGGTTCTGCATTGTCATTTCACTTGTTTGCCTTCTTTTGCCTCAAATCTTCATTCCAAAGCTTCAATCCATACTCCGATGCATTAAGCACCTATTAAGACTATAAACAAACCAAAAGACTCGAAAAACAAAGGAAAATTCAAGTGTTAAAAGATGTAAAAAACGCAACATATTAGCTGCTCGAGTCACACTTGGTGACTATGATGCTCCAAACTCGTTTATTTCGAACATATCTCTAATTGTCTTCCTGTTCTTATGAACTAAGGCTTCACCATTCACCCTCAAGTGATAGCTTTGGTAAAGCAAAATCAGTTCCATGGTCATGCTACTCAACATCCTATGGAACACTTGGAGACTTTTGAAGACATTTGCAGCACCACCGGAGGAGATGGAGTACCAGATGACTATGTGGTGTGCAAGATTTTTCAGTTTTCTTTGGCTGAAAATGTTCTTCGATGGTTCAAGGCTCTTCCAGCTGGTTCACTCTCAAATTGGGCTGATGCTAAGTCTGCCTTCCTTGCTCACTTCTACACCAAAGGAAGATCAAACCAACTCAGAAACAATATATTCAGCAAGGGCCAACTGAATCATTCTATGAAGCAGTGGAGCGATTCAAGGAGTACATGAGGGATTGTCCTCACCACGGCTTCGATGATGTGACTTTGTTGAATATCTTTTTCAGAGGCATCATTGAGAAGTTTCAGAACATCTTAAACTCTGGTAGTCGAGGCAACTTCATGACTAACACTGTTGAAGAAGCTAATGAGTTGATTGATAATGTAGCTGCTAGCAACTCAAGTTATGCTCAAAACTATGAGAGGGGAAGAGATGTCAATAGCCTTAATAGCGGACGGATTGAGAGCATAGAGAAGAAGCTTGATTTGCTGTTCAAATCCACCAAGAAGAGTGTTCATTTTGCTGATGTCGAAGACTTGGAACAAGAGGAACAAGAGGAGGATGTTAACTTTGTAGGGGGAACTACGGACAAAAGTTTCAATACAACAACAAGCCGGCCTACACCAAACCATTCTCAAGCTCTTACCAAAAGCCACATCAGAACCTCAACCAAAGGAGAAGCTATGGGAACAATGCTTATCAATCACCACCACCGTGATAGGGGTGATCTTTTACCGGTTTTTACCATATATTTTATGTGCTTTTCATGACAAAACAAAAGGATTTCAAGATTAAAGTGATGATTTTCACTATTTTATTATTTCAAAGTGTTTTTGTGAGAATAAGGCTTTTTAGGTACAAAAACGGACTTTTCTCGCTTGAGACAGCAAATCAGCACCAGATGTTCAGGCCAAAACGAAAATGCTATACATTTGGATTAGTGTGAAATTTGAAGACAATCAAGCCACGTGAGTTAGATTTTGTATGGGCTTGGAATAAAGTCATTATGTCCAATGAGCAGGGAGTTGTGTCCAATTTACTGAAGAGATGTCTGTCTGAAGCCCAAAACCCGACAAGTCGATCGCACTTATGTTGATCGATTGATTGAGTTGCAGATAACCATAAAAAGCTTCTGGAAACTTCTCCTAACCACTCCAGATACTCAGGACATATTTAGGAACAACAAGAAGCCGTGTGAGAAGATTTGGAGCTATCAGAAGACTTATCTAGAAGGGAATCGATCGACTATCCTCTCTTCATTGGATCGATTGAAGAGGATAAGATCAAATATTGTGAATCTCTTAAGCTGATCCTCTCTTATCTCTTTGTTGAAGCCCTTGATCATGCCTCACTCCCTATATAAAGAGACTTTTTCTCTCAGAAAAGGGTGTGCCCCTCTTTCACCAAAACTCTCAAGAGAGAGCACTTAGCTTTCATTTCTTTCTTAAATTCTTTGTAAATTTCGTCTTGTTGTTGTAAGGGAGAAGATTTCATACTCCTTGTCTACTTATTTGGAGAAGTTCTCTAAACCCTTTGCTATTTATTTATGATGTCATTTTATATTGCTTTTGCTATGGTTTTTGCTATCATTTTTTTGTAGATCTTTTGTTGGGAATAAGAGTTTTCAATAGGATTTTTATGGCTTAACAGATAGGTAGGATTTATGCTTAACACCTGATTTCTTAGGTTTGACACCTTAGGTAGTTTGTTATATATTGATCTCTTCATTTTGACAATATGATGAGATTGGTAAGAACTAGCCATAAATGATGAGTAGACAACTTATGCGGCTTGCTTTTCTAGATCACCTTTGTGACTATTGTGTGAATTAGGATGTTAGAAATGTTTAATCATTACTATGAAAATAGGAAGATTAATTTACGACTGGCTTGAATACTTAACCGGATTTTTATCTGCCTTTAAAACCTGAATAGTTTAATCCATGAAACCTAGAGAATTCTCTGAAACCCGACAATTGCAACAATGATCTATTTTATCTTTTATTTTATTTCGTTTTCATTTTATAAAACAAAAAATTATTTCCAATCGATCGATCGAGTAAATTCATTCGATCGATCAAAAACCAAAATCTTATTTTGTTGCTTAGCTCAAGTCGAATCGATATTGTTGATGTGTACACTTTGCCTCCATGTGGATTCGATCCCTAAGTACTACTGCGAGAGTCTGTGCGCCTGCAGGATTATTTTGGGTGAAAACTAAATCCCCATCACACCGCAAGATAACAAGATGGAGACCATGTTGGAACAACTTTTGGAAGGACAACAAAAGTTGATTGTTTCTTTCAATAACAAGATTGATGATCTCCACACCAACTTGAATGGGAAGATTGAACATCTAACTACCCACTTGAAGAAAATTGACCTACAAGTTGCACAAACGGCCGAAGCGGTTTGACGACAAGAAGGCTTCTCACCGGGCAAAACAAACACAAATCCCAAGCAAAATTGCAATGCCGTGACTTTAAGGAGTGGGAAAACATTAGGAGAAACCCATGTGAACGTCCAAGATGACTGAAAGATGTTTCACTTCGAAGATTTGGAAGAAGAGGTTGAAGATGATGTCAACCCGAGCTCAGAACAAAGGAGTGTCGATCGACACTCATCTGTTGTCGATCGACACCATGCGGGAAAACAGACGACATGCTCTGTTTCAAAAGGGAGTGTCGATTGACACAATCAACAGTGCCGATCGACACCAACTGGGATCGACGCTCAAGACGGACGTGTGTCGAGCTCTCCTCGGCAAAATAGTCGGGATCCAACCTCAATCTGGCCTCGAGACAAGGGAGTGTCGATCGACACCCCTAAAGGTGTCGATTTTCACCCGACGGTGAAACAGTCTTCGTCGGTCCCCTCTTCGTCAAATCCGATCGCTAAGCCTTCTACACCTCCCAAACAGCCTTCTCAGCCTAAGGTGCCTTATCCTACAACCCTTAAGAAGTCTAGATGAGAGCGAGAAGATGAGATATGTCGACTCATCCTTTCAAGAGTGAAAATTGAGATTCCACTACTTGATACAATCAAGACTTCACCACCTTTCAAGAGATTCATGGTCATCTCCAGCAATTGTAGCCTTGAACAAGGCGTCTATGCATTAGCTAGAGGAGCCACATCGATCCTTACCAATCAAATGCCAACTAAGCTTGATGATCCAGGGAATTTTGTGCTTGATTTGTTAATTTTTGGATTATCGTTTTGAAAATTCTCTATGTGATCTTGGCTCTGGTGCAAACTTGATGCCTCTTTCAGTTGCTAAACGGATGGGGATGCTAGACTTCAATGAGACTAAGACGTCATTGGTGCTTGTCGATCGCTCAATTCGTTATCCTGAAGGAATCCTTGAAGATGTACTTGTCCGTGTGGAAAGTTCTACATCCCCACCGATTTCATAGTTCTCAAGTATGATCGAGCCAAAGGATCGTTCTTAACCACTGCTGGAGCATTAATTGATTGCAAGGAGAGCATCATTGACCTCAACATTGGAGAATTTAAGATGCGCTTCTACATGGATAAGCTCATCAAGCGTCCGAAGGTCGATGGCCAAACATTCTATGTGGAGACTCTCTGATTTGGCGGGGGAAACTCTATGGGGAATGAATCTTGAAGATGAGCTTGAAGATGCTTTAAGATGTGCCACAGATTACAAGTTGGATGATGTAACACTTGGGTTCTCAAGAATGTTCGAATCTAGCGACCAAATGTGCAATATGGTGTCCAAAGATGTGTTATCCAAAACATCGACAAAAATTGCAATTTCAAATGAGTGGGATGAGTCTAAAGCACCCAAAGTGGACCTCAAACCTCTGCCCAAAGGCCTAAGGTACGCATATCTCGGTCCTAATAATTTCCAGTCATTATTATTTCCACTTTGAAGAATGCGGAGTCCACCCTACTCCTTAAAAAGCTGCGCAAGTATCGCAAAGCTCTTGGGTTCTTTCAAATTCCAATCCATCCCGATGACCAAGAGAAGACTACTTTCAAATGTCCTTATGGCATTTTTGCATATCGTAGAATGTCATTTGGATTGTGTAATGCTCCTGCGACTTTTCAAAGGTGTATGATGACAATCTTCATGGACATGATTGAGGACGTTATGGAGGTCTTCATGGATGACTTATCCATCTACGGCTCTTCATTTGATGACTGTTTGGCCAATCTTTGCAAAGTTCTACAGCGATGTGAGGAGAAGAACTTGGTACTCAATTGGGAAAAGTGTCACTTCATGATGAATGATGGAATAGTTCTTGGTCACAAGGTCTCTAAAGATGGTATAGAAGTGGACAAAGCAAAGATCGAAGTCATGACAAGCCTCAAGCCTCCTATGAACGTGAAAGAAGTGCGAAGCTTCCTTGGACATGCCGGCTTCTATAGGATATTCATCAAGGACTTCTCCAAAATATTCCGCCCACTGACCACCCTTCTCTGTAAGGATGTCAAATTTGCTTTTGATGCTGATTGTTTATCTTCATTTGAACAGATTAAGCAGGCATTGGTGAGTGCTCCCATTGTTCAACCACCGGATTGGACTTTGCCATTTGAAGTGATGTGTGACGCTAGTGACTAGCTGTGCTAGGCCAAAAGAAGGACAAGAAACTCCATGCCATCTATTATGCTAGATGTACGTTGGATGATGCTCAAAAGAACTACACCACAATTGAGAAGGAACTCTTCGCCGTGGTCTTTGCTTTTGAGAAGTTCAGACAATACTTGGTGGGATTGAGTGTGATTGTCCATACAGACCATTCCGCGCTCAAGTACCTCATGAACAAGAAGGATTCAAAGTCACGTTTGCTTTGATGGGTCCTTTTGCTTCAAGAGTTCGATATCCAAGTGAAGGATAAGAAATGGATTGAGAATGCAGTTGCTGACAATTTATCAAGGTTTAGGATTGATGAGGAAGTGCCTGTACACGACAGCTTATCCGAGGAGCATGTGAACATGATTTCAATCATGGTGCAAATAGACTTGGTGCGAATCAGAGCAGTGTCGATCGACACTTCTGAGAGTGTCGATCGACACCACGTGAAAACAGAACCAAGAACAGAGCTTCTACAAAGGGTGTCGACCGACCCCTATCTGAGTGTCGATAACACCCAGACGAAGCAGACCCACATTTCATTCCTTTCCTCGATGTACTCGCTATAAGTACCCCTTCCGCTCCTTGGTTTTCTGAAATCGCTAACTACCTTGCCGCGGAGAAACCTCCAGCAGAATTTTCAGGTTATAATAAGAAGAAAATTCTCCGCGACATAAGGCACTACTTTTGGGACGAGCCTTACTTGTACCGGCATTGCAAGGATGGCATCATTCGCCGTTACTTACATGATAATGAGGTTGAAGATGTGCTTTTCCAGTGCCATGGTTCAGCTTATGGTGGCCACTTTGCAATCTTCAAGACGGTCTCCAAGATTCTTCAAGCCGGATTTTGGTGGCCTACAATGTTCTGTGATGCTCATGCGTTCATGTCTAAGTGTGATGCTTGTCAAAGGAAAGGGAAAATCAGCAAGAGACATGAGATGCCACAGAATTTCATCCTTGAAGTGGAGGTGTTTGATTGTTGGAGAATTAACTTCATGGGTCCTTTTCCATCTTCTTACAAAAACAAATACATCTTGGTTGCGGTGGATTATGTGTCAAAGTGGATGGAAGCCATAGCTAGTCCTACGAATGATTCCTCGGTGGTACTTAAGATGTTCAAGACTATCATCTTCCCAAGATTTGGAGTTCCGAGAGTAGGCACTTGTGATGGTGGCTTACACTTCATCAACAAGGTCTTTGCCAAGCTTCTCAAGCAATATGGTGTTCAATATCGCGTTGCTGCTCCTTACCATTCTCAAACTAGTGGACAAGTTGAGGTTTCAAATCGTCAAATCAAGGATATCTTGGAGAAAACAGTTGGGAAGACGAGGAAGGATTGGTCTGTTCGGTTGAATGATGCATTATGGGTTTATAGTACAACTTTCAAGACACCTCTTGGGACTACACCATTCCATTTGCTTTATGGGAAAGCATGTCATCTTCCGGTAGAGCTCGAGCACAAGGATGAATGGGCAATCAAGCACTTCAACTTTAACATAAAACCGGCCGTCGAAAGGAGATTGATACAACTAATGAGTTGGACGAAATCAGACATCTCGCTTATGAGAACTCAAAGATCTACAAGGTACGCACCAAAGCTAGACATGACCGCAAGATTCTCAAGCGTATCTTCAAACCAAATGACCAGGTCCATCTCTACAATTCTCGATTGAATTTGTTCCCGGGAAAATTGCGTTCTCGGTGGTCCAGTCCCTTCAAGGTCACATATGTTCGACCATATGGTGCCGTGGTGCTAAAAAATGACAAAGGCGAGGAGTTTGTGGTGAACGGTCAACAAATCAAGCATTACTTTGCTCAACACAAAGTACCTATCAGAGGCTCCATTCCGTTAGACGCTTCACCATCAGTCTAAACTCATGCACCGTCAGTCTACTAATTTTTGGTGTTTTTGAATTTTTAAAAATAATTCGGATTTTCAAAAATTTGATTCTAATTTTATAAATTCTGCTTTGATTTTCTACGATTTTTAAAATTATTTTCATGATTTTTAAAATATATATAATTTAATACGGTTTTTATACTTTAAAATAAAAGAAAAATAGTTATTTCAAATAAATCATATTTACTGGGCAGTCGTTTTTTGTGTCGACCGACACACTCTACTGTCGTTCGATTCCCCTGGTGTCGATCGACACCATCATCAGTGCCGATCGACACCCCCACATGAAACAAGGTATGTTTTCTGATTTTTGGCCTTTTCGATAAATGCGTCTTTCCTCTCTCTCCTTCAGATTTTTACTCACTGGGATAGTTTAGTTCAAATCTGGGAGAAGGAAATACTGATGTATTTTTCTTTGTCTTGGTTTATTTGTTATAATTTCAAAAATATTTATGCCTTTCGAGTCGTTTTATCGAGTCAAAATCAGTTTTAAACTATGATCTTTTGTTTGGTTTTTTGGCTTGTGTTTTTTTCAGCTAAGTGACCATCACTTGTAAGACGAACTCTAGGACAAGACTATTGAAAAATCCAAAGGCCAATTGGTAATTCAAAGATATTCATGCTAAGTTACAAAGAACCGAACGGTTGAAACTTATTACACCTCTTGAATGTGATCAATGCACTAGGATTTGATTCTTCCATTCATGCTTGCCAGATTCAACAAGTAAGAGAAAGCATTTACTACTCTCCCTTATCACACTCATAGGAAGTTTATTCAATTTATTATCAGTATTATTGTTCTTGCATTATTCAGATAAAAAAAATGAAAAAAAAAATAGAGAAAGTCTCAATATGTCTATGTAAACTTTTATATATAGTATTTGTGTTACTCAAGTCTCGGGGAGAGTAGTGAATATTTATGTTCAAGTGTGGGTTTGGCAAGCATCAAATGGGAAGAGAGTCTAGAACTTTCGAATGCATTGGGATCGGAAGAAGAAACAAGCTATGAAAATGGCATCAGCTTCGTAACAAGGTTGTGGGTTTATTTGGATGCTAAGGAAGTCTTTGGAGAAGTACAAGGCGGTCAAATTCTGGATTAGTCATGTAAGTGTGTGGATTACTAAGTTGGTTAAGATCATTTCAATCCTCCAAGCAAGGTGAGTTTTATATCTTCAAAACTCTTTCACATTTTAGTATGTTTTACTTTAGAGCAAGCAAAGGCTAAGTCTGAGGGAGTTGATATATCTCATATTTTATCGGTTTTTATGATAATAAACTTATACTTATTAAATTACTATTATTAGAGTCCAAAAGAGTCATTTTAGGCGCATGGACGAGTTTTGGAGCTTTGGAAGGATCTAGAAGAATTATGGAACAAAAATGGAATAAGCTTGGAGAGGCGAAAAAGGAAACAAAGAAATTTGGCAATTTTATAAGGGAGTGTCGATGACACCAACCTGGTGTTGATCGACACCACGCGGATATTCACCAAGTTTCCTAATTTCTCAAGATCAAGACAATTGCCTTGCTTTTTATTTAGAATTTATTAAAGTAGTTTGCATCTTTTATTTCGGTCTTTGTGGATTCGATCCTTAAGTACTATAACTGATTAGTTTTTGTGCACTTGCAGTTAGAAATACATAGGGTAAAACTTTGTGTATCAAAGAAGCGTTTGCTTCAAAACTTAGCTTCTCCTAGGAAACTTATGAATACTAATTTGCCTATTTATAAACACGAACAGGGGATCAAACGAAGGCGGGACAGACTATGCGACCAGTAAGTCGCACAAGAAAAGGGATGGTGGCGCTCCCGAAACCACCAGCTAAAACGTGAAGTTACTCAGTTGAAACTGTCAAGGCCTAGGGAACGACTTGGCGGTTAAAAAGAAGAGAATTAGTTTGGAACCAATTAAATCAAATTAGTTTTCAATGGTCGAAACCTTGGTTAATGTTGGGAGATTTCAATGAAATTGTTGGCAATCATGAAAAACGAGGGGGTAAATTGCGATCGGCGAGATCATTTGTACCATTTATTAATATGATAAATACTTGCGGGATGACTGAATTTCATTGTAAAAGGAATACATTTTCATGGCGTGGCAAAAAGAGAACCGGAAAAAATCTTAGAGTGCGATGTCGACTTGATAGAGCTATATGTAATGAAGATTGGCATTCTCTCTTTTCCGTCTCACATGTTCGGTATTTGGTGATGATTGGTTCGGATCATCGACCAATTTTAGGGGATTTTCGCTCTCATGACGTTCCGATGAAGAAATTCTTTCGTTTTGAAAGCGATGATTGAGTAAAGATGGACTAAATGAGGTGGTATACATAGAATGGAATAGAACACGAAATTTTTTTACTACGAGTTTTGTCGAGAAAATAGGCAACTGTCGAAATTCATATCCTGTGGCGGAAGAATAATGTACTTCCCAGACAAGCCAATATATCCAGGTTGAAAGACTCCTTAGAAGCAGCAAAAGAGGATGATGATATTACTCAGGAGGAAATTAGCGATATTACGGAAAAACTCCAAGTGGCGTATAAGGAGGAGGAAATATTTTGGAGACAAAAGAGTAGAAGCCTCTGGCTCAAGGATAGGGATAAGAATACTAAGTTTTTCCATGCGGTGATGAAGCAACGCAGGGCCCGAAATCGAATAACAGGTTTAATGGATCCCACTGGAACATGGGATGAGACGAGTGATGGCATGGAGCATATTGCTACGGATTATTTTTCAGGACTGTTTAAAAGAGGAGTTTTGCCTGGCTCACATGGACTTATTGAGGCGCTCTCCCCTATTGTGACCGAGGACATGCATATGTACCTTCTCAAGGAAATTTCGGAAGATGAGATACGGCAAGCGCTGTTTGCCATGCATCCAGAAAAGTCACCAGGTCCAGATGGTATGACGGCTCTCTTTTATCAGCGTTTTTGGTCAGTGGTCAAAGAAGATTTGACGACATTGATTAAGGATTTTTTTCGAACGGGGTTTTTGATAAGTGTCTAAATAAGACTAATATATGTCTAATTCCGAAAACGGATCGCCCGAAAAGTATGGGGGAATTTCGGCCGATTAGTTTGTATAATGTGAGTTACAAAATCATTTCGAAGGTTATATGCCTTCGATTGAAAGAGATTTTACCAGGCCTAGTTTTTGAAACGCAATCGGCTTTCGTTTCGGGCCGGCTCATTATAGATAATATATTAATAGCGCAGGAGATTTTCCATGGTTTAAATACCAACCGCAGGTGTAGGGAGAACTTTATGGCTATTAATACGGATATGAGCAAAGCCTATGATAGTATCGAGTGGACTTTCTTGGAGACTGTTTTGCTTCGGTTGGGATTTCATGAATTTATGGTTGCTCGGATTATGTGGTGTGTCAAATCAGTATCTTTTCAGGTCTTAATTAGTGGGGAGCCTAAAGGCTTAGTTATACCTGGGTAAGGCCTACGTCAAGGTGATACCTTATTGCCATATTTGTTATCATTTGTACGGAGGGTTTAACAGCAAATATTAGGAAATGGAAGAGGAAAAAAGCTTTAACATGTATGAAAATAGCTAGGGGTAGCCCAACTATTTCACACATGTTGTTTACGAATGATAGCCTGTTTTTCTGTCAAGCGACGGCGGCGGAATGTATGCAAATTCTAGCGCTTCTTAAAGCCCATGAGGAGGCATCGAGACATATGATTAATTTTTATACGAGGTATCATATCACACATGCTGTTTGCAGATGATAGCCTGTTTTTCTTCGGTCTTGTTTGGGAAAAGAGTACCGGAGAACATTAAGCGAGATCTGAAGAGTATACTAGGTATATATAAGGATGGAGGAATGGGTACTTATCTGGGCATTCCAGAGAGCCTAGGTGGTTCCAAAACTAAGGTTTTTAGTTATGTTAATGAAAAGTTAAATGGTCGGTTTACTAGATGGTCCTCTAAACTTTTATCCAAAGGTGGTAAAGAGATAATGATCAAATCAGTGGCTTTTGCTTTACCAAATCATGTCATGTCATGCTTTAAACTTCTCCAGTCGTTAACTTCTAAGTTAAACAGCGCAATATCAAATTTCTGGTGGGGGTCCAGTGGAACCCAACGCGGTATTCACTAGAATGCATGGGATTAATTATATCTTTCTAAAAACGAGGGCGAACTTGGTTTTTGTTCCTTGTAAAATTTTAATACAGCATTATTGGCTAAACATCTTTGGAGGCTATATCAGTTTCCAGATTCGTTGGTAGCTCGGTTGTTAAAAGGGAGGTATTATCCCAAAACAAATCATCTGCAATACAAGAAGGTTTATTATGCTGCATCAAATGATGGGCCCACAAGATGTCCAATTGATTCGGGCTCGTTGGTAGCTCGGTTGTTAAAAGGGAGGTATTATCCCAAAACAAATCATCTGCAATACAAGAAGGTTTATTATGCTGCATCAAATGATGGGCCCACAAGATGTCCAATTGATTCGGGCTCGTTGGTAGCTCGGTTGTTAAAAGGGAGGTATTATCCCAAAACAAATCATCTGCAATACAAGAAGGTTTATTATGCTGCATCAAATGATGGGCCCACAAGATGTCCAATTGATTCGGATTCGTTGGTAGCTCGGTTGTTAAAAGGGAGGTATTATCCCAAAACAAATCATCTGCAATACAAGAAGGTTTATTATGCTGCATCAAATGATGGGCCCACAAGATGTCCAATTGATTCGGGCTATGCCCGTTCTTTCAGGTGACATACCAGATAAGGTCATCTGCCATTTTACAAAATCCAGAATTTATACGGTCAAATCGAGCTATTGTTTGACCCAGGAAGTTAATCAGGAGGAGGACGTTATGCTTTATGCAGAGCCTAGTATAACGGTTCTAAAAGCACATGTGTGGAAGATTAAGTGTGCATCTAAGATTCAACACTTTTTGTGGCAAATATTAAATGGGTGCAGTTTTATCGTTTAAATGAATGCGGAATTGGAATTAATACAAGCTGCCTGCGATGTGGTATGTTGGAGGAAACAATCAACCATACTTTATTTGAGTGCCCAAATTCGAAACAAACCTGGCAACTGGCTAGTATCTCCGGGCCTGACAATGCCTTCCCACGTGGTTATGTATTTGTTAATGCAGATTTTCTATTCTATCGCGGCCCCGCGGGAGAGGACAGAGACGATCACTCCCATGATCATGATATTTTCCCATGGATTTTATGGTTGATTTGGAAATCAAGGAAGAAAAAGATTTTCAAGGGGTCGATTTTTTATATATCGTGGATTTTATGGTTTTTAGCCACGATATAAAGTGTTTTATCGAGTCTTTTAGGTGTTTTTCTAGTCTTTACTAGTATTTACAGGTTAAAGCACATATTTGATGATTTTGGAGCATTCTAGAGTGTGGAGCNGTGGTGGTTTCAACTCATTCTGATTCACGGTTGAAGAGATATGACCGTTTTAGTGAAAACATGTCGTTCTGGCGAGCAAACGGAGTAGGCCGAGAATGGGGCTTGGTGTCGAACGACACCACCTTGGTGTAGATCGACACCCCTTCAAAAACAGCAAAGAAAACTTTCCTTTTATTGCACAA
>OVAP01005543.1:0-12906 GCA_900406295.1 Aurinia saxatilis | reverse complement strand
GAAACCTGATAGTCCCTAAGTGGTTAGGATAGGTCAGATTTCCCTACAAACATCACCCGCCAGGCTAAGGCACCCGAAGGAGACTGACATCCCGTAAGTTCAGATGACTAAAGAGATAAAACTGAAGCCATCACATATTGTGAGCCCAGAGACAACATCCTACTGTATCCTGTGCCTGGTTCAAACATCATGTAATATACAATTTGGTTCCTGGCCGGTGAATATCCCATCTGCCTCTGGTTTTTAAGTCAACTTATTTATATCTATAAAGACTATTGCAAAAAAAAAAGAAAAAAAAAATGTAGCAACAAAAACACAGAATGTACTGTGTACTACTCAAGGAAACAAGAATTCTCCATCTTAACAGATCCATTTAAGGGAAAATAGTGTAAAGACAACTACATCGGTACAACAAGGATGGATTTGCAAAGCCTAAGAGTATTACCCATTGATTTGCATTTTGTATGTTTGAAGAAAAACTCTCCAGATTATGTTTGCTAAAGATGATCATCGTGATCTTGTCTTGACGACTTGCCCTCTCGAAGCTTTTCTCTCCATCTTCTCCCTCTTTTTGCGAGTTTTCTCATCCTCTACACCTCCCTAAATTCGGTCATAGAGAGAAAACACAATCCGTATTAATAATGCTCATGTTTTCCCTCGTTCAAAGCATTTTTGGGGGTATTCAATTCAGTGATTACCTCTGATCCTTGTGACATGAATCCTCTAATAAGACCAGAAGCTTTGTATGCTCCAAATGCAGGGATCTATCAAAAGCAAAAGAAATGGTTGCAATATTTTCCAACAGACGCTACTATCTACTGTTGCCTAAGGTAGTATTCAAAGGTTGGCAATACAGAAAATTGAGATAGGTGTCGCACCACTAGATATGTATACCAAAACTTTCCAGAGATGATAGATGCTAGCTGGACGAAGCAGGTGATGTAGAGTACATCATGCAAATATCTGCAAGGACGAGAGAGCATTAAGCTTGTGATAATGAATTCACCCTCGAACCACTTTAGTACACAAATCAGCATGTCCAGCAATCTAAACCACCATTAAGATGATCACACAGCAGTATAAAATCAATACCGTAACTAAGTAAGCAACCGAGCAACAATAGATGACTAAAACATCACTTTTTCAAACAACTGATAATGATACAGTCCTGCTTATGACTAAAGAACAGATAATCCAACGATAAAGCTATTGGTTATGGAGACAGAATTCAACATACAGAAGACTGAGAGACAAAAGCAGCCAGTTTCTGTTCTAAGCTGATGAATATTTAGAGAACATACCCACAAATTCCACCAGAGGTCATGTCAGATCCACCATCAATAAGGTCACCATCATCAGTAACACTAGGCTTTGCCATTGAATTAAGAGACTTATAAGGAAGGGCGTAACCTATGGAAGTCACCACGAGGCCAATCCAATGTTTCCATGTAAAGCTCGAATGAAAAATCAGCATCCTCACGATTACATACACAACCTGCATTCATCCAAAATTCCCGATCTGTATCTTAATTACATCGAAAAGCAAATGGATAAAAGAAGAAATACATTGCAAGCGATGATGATTCGACGGAGCTTGGCCATGTGTCGAGCGTTCTCATCTTTACGCTTCTTTGCTCCTTGATTCGCCATTTTTGACCTCCCTCAATGTTTCGGTCTCTGGTCAGCTTCATCTAGCAAGCCAGACGACAGTGGCGGACTTCCGATGGATTATATGGGCCTAGGCCCAACATCGAATTGTGTAGCCCACGTTTGATTCAGAATATAAATCTAGTTTTGGCAATGGGTCCAGTTCTAACATTTTTTTAGCAAGAAAACAAAACGTAGGTATTTTAAGGAAAGAAACAGTAATGGTTTGGGTAGGTCAGATATAGACATGTTTTGTGATGTAAGAACAGACGTAGACGCGTGGGGAGCATGGGCAAATGCAACCAGTCACCATTAAGACCATATCCATCAAGGAGTTTTTGAGAAAAGGTTTCAAATTGTATCCATATGTAATATTAGTTAAATATTAAAAAGATTTTTGAAAGAGGTGAATATCTAAAATCTCTTATTTAAATTTTTTTTTTTTTCTCTTTTTACAACATTTCTTCATATTTTATTTTAAAATTCCTCAAAAAAAATCCTTGTTAGTCATGCTACAAAGAAAGGAGGTCCATGATTCATAATTTTATATACCACTGAGATAAAAAAAGAAAAGACTTATCGTTTTTTTTTTTTTTGGAACTCATGTCGTCTAGTAAACTTTTTATCCTAAAACTTGATGAAATACATACAGTCAGTTTATTGGGTTTCAAAAATAATACAATAATTAATTTGTTGACGGAACGAAATGTAACTCTTTAAAGAAGGGTTGAAATTAATGGATCAAATATGGAGCGTTAGATCATCATAGGGACCATGGAGGACTGACGTGGAAGATGCTTAGCTTTTGAGTGAACATTTGCTACATTACTTGCCAGGCCCACTAATGCAGTCAACATCGAGAAGCTTCGTCTTCAATAGCTCTATGCACTTTTTATTTTGGGGTGATTTTGTCCTAATTTGACTTGTACACGTCGTCGGTAGGGTAAGTTTAGTAAGTCAATTTTTAATTCAGGAAAAACTAAGACATTTTCTCAAGATTTTATAAGAATAAGAAAGTCAAACTCTTCTAATCAGGGAAGAAAATCCTGAAATATTCATCCATGACCTGGAAAAAACAACTATGCATTCCAACATTATTAACAAGCTTTTTTTAATTAGAGGATCTCCAAATATATAAAATTAAAATAAGAAAAATACACGTGTCTCAGAAGGTATATTCTAATTTATAAGTTTTAATTACGTCTCTATCTCTTTCTTAAGTATGAACAGTTAATCATCGTCTTTGATATTATCTCCGTTTTTCTCGGGTCTCTCTCTTTCTTATCCGGATCATATCAGCATAAAAGCTTTTTCAAATTCTTTTCATCTCTCACGTTTTCTTCTTTACACCCCCAATTCTCATCCAAACTCCGATTTTTTCTTTTGGGTTTTGTTTTTGACTCTGTACCCAAATCCCAGGACAATCCTACACAAAGAATTCGAAGGTGGTCTTAGTTTAAGGTGCGAGTCTTCTTCATCAATCATTGTTCTGTAATAATAAACAGATAGTTGTTGTTATTGAGAGTTACGTCACATTTTGGTAGTGAAGGCTACAATAATGCAAGTATTATTGTATATATGTCAACTCTTCTATCAAGAATAGCTTTGAATTACTTTTATCTCTCTCTTTTACAATTTTGTGGTCATAGAAAGCTAGTTTGATACTGTATAACTCTAGAATCCTCTTACTGCTGTCTAAAACACAAAGAATTTTCTTTCTTTTTTTTTCTTGTTTCAGCAGTTTCGATTTGCATTTCATCTGTAAATGAGACCAATCGTTAGAGCATCATCTTCTCTCTGTAGAATTAGATGGGCTTTAAGAAATCAACAACGCAGTTCTTCTACTTTTTACTCGAAAAGCCGGAAACTTTTGATTGGTGTCAATCAAAACCAAGCTTCGGTGAATACAAACACTGATCACTCAGCTTTGTATTCGAGGTTTAGTGTCTCGAGAAATCTATCAGCAGAAGCAATAGAAGCAGCTGATGCTGCTAGGCTCACTGTCCCAGGTTCTGTTTCTTTCGAATCATATTTTAGACAGGACTTGTTTGTTAGAGTTTGTGATGATGAATGATAGTTTTTTTTGTAAATTTGAAACTAGCAGATGTGAAAAGAACAGGACCGCTTGTTGAGTATGAGAGAAGAATCAGTGAAGGTGAACTCATGACTGGTGATATCTGCCAAGTAAGAATGATGGACTAAAACAATTATTCAACACCATTTCGTGTTACTTGGGGCTGAAGGTTTTGTTTCAAAATGTTGCAGCTTGGTGCATTGAGAGAGCTTCAGAGACTACATGATGAGCTTGTGGAATCAGTAGATACATGTCGTTTAGATCGCTACAACACTTCTGATAAATCATCAAGGTGATTCTTCTCTTCTCTCAACCTTGAGCCTTTCTTTCTGTTAGGATTGAGAACTTTTAAGTCTCACACAAACCCGTGTTTTTTTTGTGGAATCAGAAGCCGGTGGTTTTGGTCTAGGCTTATGCCGCAGTCTTCTTATTCACCCGTCAAAGGACTATACCTCTATGGAGGAGTTGGCACAGGAAAAACCATGTTGATGGACTTATTCTTTGATCAATTGTGAGTTCTTATAATCAAAATTCTTATCATTCTCGATGGAGCGTTGCGGGCTCATGATCTTTCTTTGTTTCATTAGGCCTTGTACTTGGAAGAAGCAGAGGATACATTTTCATGATTTCATGCTAACAGTTCACAGTCGGTTACAAGTAAGGATAGATCGAATTTCCATTGTTTCTCTCTCGGTTTTAGTAGAAAGCATTAGCCTTTTGAGATACCGGTTTTGATTTCTGATTCAAAATGTTTGCAGAAGCACAAGGGTTTATCTGATCCACTTGAAGTTGTGGCCCAAGAGATAGCTCATGATGCAATCTTACTATGTCTAGATGAGTTCATGGTACTTTTACTTTACATATATCATATTTTTGAAAGTGATCATCTTTTGGATCAACCCATCTTGAGTTTCGGTTTCGCGGCTTTTGTTTCTGTTATTACAGGTAACTGATGTTGCCGATGCTCTGATACTTAACCGACTCTTTGGACATCTATTCAGCAATGGCGTTGTAAGTGTGATCTTCGATTACATTACTCTACTACAATTGTCTCTGCTCATTTGTGTTTAACTGACTTTTGTCCATGCTTGTGAAAACCGGATGAATTATAGGTTCTTGTTGCCACATCGAATCGGAATCCTGATAAACTTTATGAAGGAGGACTTCAAAGAGATCTCTTCTTGCCTTTCATTTCCTCATTAAAGGTATGTCCATCACTTCCATTAATTCATTTTCGGTCTGCTCTTCTTCTTGTCAGACTGTCATAGATTTCCCATTTTCGCAGGAACGGAATGTGGTTCATGAGATTGGCTCATCAGTTGATTACCGGAAACTAACTTCGGTACTGCTCTTAAGATCCCTATAAAACTCCCTAGGTTGGCTTCAAGCCAAAGCAGCGTTCAGTAACCGTCAATTGCTTCTTAAATCATGCAGGCTGAACAAGGATTCTATTTCATCGGTAAAGATCTTTGGACCCTTTTGAAACAGAAGTTCCAACAACTGATTGGAGACAATGTTGTTGCGCGTCCACAGGTAGTAGAAGTGGTGATGGGAAGAAAATTAGAGGTACATTTAATATCAGTCTCTGTAGAATCTCCACATCACTTCTGTTGTGTGTATATAAGTTATTCATCAGACGATGCTGCTTCGTGAACAGGTTCCATTAGGTGCTAATGGATGTGCATACTTTCCTTTTGAAGAGTTATGCGACCGACCTCTTGGTGCTGCGGATTACTTCGGGTTGTTCAGTAAGTTACTCTATTGGCTTCTCTCATCTGCATATCAGCGGAAAAAAATCTTGTCTTAAAAAAGTCTTTCTTCTTTCTGATGTTGCAGAGAAGTTTCATACTCTTGCACTGGAAGGAGTACCTGTTTTCGGGCTTCATAACCGGACTGCTGCATATAGATTCGTCACGCTAGTCGATGTATGCAATGCCCGGTCCCATCTCTTTATTTTATTTTTCTTAAACGACACAACTAAAACATTCAACGAATCTGATGATGGTTTAAGAGTTGCAGGTGATGTATGAGAACAGAGCAAGGTTGTTGTGTACAGCTGAAGCAAGTCCTGAAGAACTCTTGGAAAAGATTGTAACAATATCAGACGCAAAATCGATGGCTCCAAGAACATCATCGAGATCAAAGAGGAACGATATTCCCGAGCTCTGTGTTGATAACGAGCTAGGTTTCGCAAAAGATAGAACCATCAGTAGGTAATGTTACAAAATCTCTTTTAAAATATCAAACGATTGTTTCAACAAAGCTCTCAGCTAAAAGGTTGGTTTAACTGCAGATTAACAGAAATGAACAGCAAAGAGTACTTGGAGCAGCATGCGATAACACATAATCTGAATCTATAAAAGAAAAACACATACAGGATCCTCTTAGCTTTTCTCGGATTTAATTGAATCCTATAATAACCTGTTGTATCTTATGTATCATGTAAGATTAACTGATAAGAACCATGGAAAAGATGTATTATCCATTGTTGTAACATTGAATTTTGAATTTACACCTATATTAAATCCAATAAAAGACTGCGTTTTTTCAGTGACACTGCATCAAGAACATAACGCAACACTATTGTCGCTCAACATCAAGTGGTAGAAGCAAAACATTTAGACCACTCAGTAGGACAAATAGTGTCTAGTTTTGGAAAGAAAGAGAGTAGGAGCCAGTGTTGGGATCTTTAACGGCTTTGAAGTTGTCCACACTCATCCCAAATCGACCCAAGATCGAGTTTCCCATCTCCTTCAGCTTGGCTGCAAACAGATAAAACATTAACAGTAATCAGTGAGTGTTTCCCCAGAGCATTTGGTTGTCGATGAAACTAATGTTATAGAGTTTAATGACTGAATAATGTCAGAACTTACTTATAGCCTCTTCTTTCATCTTTTCTCGCTTCTCAGCAGCAAGAGGTTCAAGGCGTCGAATACCTTTCCTAGCTTGATCATTTGAAGGATCAAGCTCTAATAACTTCTTCAAGTCTGCAGTTGAGAAGAGATATTAGTGTAAACTCTTCCATTAAACCCATTCCACAACTAAAAACTTCTATCTTGTATAAGTACCATTGCATAATTTTCTAAAATATCGGATCAGATTCAAGTGTGCTGACGTATAAAATAAATACTCATGAACTTACCAGTGATAGCATCTTCAAAGTGTTCAAGCTTCTCGTGTGCTTCTGCCCTTCGAACCAAGGCCTTAGAGTAAGAAGGATTTAGCTCTAATGCCTTTGTGCATTCCTTGATCGTTTCTTCATACTTACTCTGACAAAACACATCAGAGAAAAAACCTTGAGTATACCTAAACCCGTCATCAAATCGAAATTCAAGTGATTGCTCAAGCTAAAGGACATACCAATTTGAGGAAACATACACCTCTGTTTAAATGGCACATAGATCTCAGCTCTATAGCTTCAGGAAAGTCCTGAACAAGCTCTAAAGCAAGTACATATTTCGACAATGCCTCTTCGTAAAGTCCATTAACAAACAGTTTATTTCCTTCCACTTTAGCCTCATTTGCTTCTTCCATAGCTTTCTCCTTCCAAACAAAAAAGAAGAAGCACAAATTCAATATCTCTCAACGACATCCTCTACTAACCCCATAAATGCAACAAAAACCCTTAAAAATGTCGAATTTAAAGCATTTCTCTACTAACCAATAAACCCAGAAAATACAAAAGAAGCTTAAAGATGTGAAATTTCACCTGATTTAGCTCAATCGGCTGTCGTGGTTCCTCTTGACTTGTTACGGCGTCGTTTTTGCTATCTTCTCCTTCTTCATCACTGATTTCTCGTTCACTGGCCGTTTCGAATCCGTCGGAATCAGCACCCTCCGTCGCGGGCATTGGTGAGGATGAAGACGATGGGTTTGGTTCTTCATTGATGGGTTTGATCTCTTCACTTGATTCGATTAACACCATCTTTTCGAAATCTAGGGTTCTTCGAGAGTTTGCGAAATCGTCGATCAGAAATCGAAAGCACAGAAGACGAAGGTTCACGATGCTCCAACTAAAACGTTGACGTTTTTTATTGAACATGGCTAACGATGGCCTTTTGGGCCTTGGCCCATTTAATAATGATTCGTTCTTCGGCTGCCACTGCCAGTTTCTTCTTAAATTATAGACAACCTTTCGACTCAAGCATGATGTGGATTTCCTCCAGTCTCAAATCAATAATTACAAGACTCATGTAACCAAGCTGGTTCTCAGTAAACTATTAATTTCCATGAGATACACAAAAAGGAGTCTTCATGATTGGCAAAAATTCNGGTATATAAAAGAAGGAAAAAGTTTTGGGTATATGTGATTAAGGGTATAAAATTTTGGGTATATGTGATTAAGCCCCAATTTCTATTTTGGTTTAACAAAGAAAATGACCTTTATTTGATTAGAAAATTTCTATTTTGGTGTAGAATAAGTTAAAATTCTATTTTACAAAATACTAAGAGTTAGACTATAAATATATGTATCTTTCTTGAGAGAATTTGATATATAATACCAATAAGAGTTCTTTCATATATAATTTTACTAGTGTTCTAATATTTATTTATTTTCAGGATGACTGTTTACAACTGCAAAACATGTCATGTTCAGATTGCTGAGGAGAATTCACTCACCGACGAGTGGATGAATAGATATGAGTTCAGCGAAGTGTCCAACGTCTCTATTTGTGAAGAAATAGTTTCTGTCGGTGATGATCACGTCCACTACGACCTTGGCAGCAAAGAGTGCAGCAAAGTGTTTTGTGGTTGTTGTTCATCGTTTCTAGGGTTTGGAGAAATTGATGAGGACTCAGGACTTGTAACGAACTATTATTTTAAATACGCTACCATAGAGAAAATCGATACTTGATCTTTCCTTTGTTGTTGTGATGCACAATTTTTCATATTTTTCATGTTTTATTATTATAAATTAAGAAATTTCTTTATTTTGATTTTATGTGCAATGTTTAATTACAAGCATGATATGCTATAATATAACACTCTTCCCACCTAGTAAGGTATGTACTAAATTACCAAAGTTTCACTCACAAGGTCGATTTATTAATTTAAGTAGTTATCCTCTACTTATTATTTGTGAATACATTTAAGTGAAAAAGTCATAAGTGTCAAATTGTGAGTAAAAGTATTTGTTAAATTTTATGACGCCATATGTTACATGGCACCTCTCTCCAACAAACTAGAAGATAAGTAAAATAGTTCCGTGAGAAATAGGGTTTATCCGCAGAGAACAATGATTTCTATGATAAATCCTCATATTTCTCAAAACCTTCACAAACATCGAATTGCTTTAAACAAATTACAATTCTGAATTCTACGGTTTAAAACAATTCGAGTGCTTTTTTCAAAATTTGAAAACTTTGAAAAAATCAGAAAGTTGACTTACGGTGTTTGGATTCGTCGATGTACAAGTGTTTCTCGATCAACAAGATGGTGATTCTAGCAATTCCGGGTATCACCAAACTAAAATCAATTCCAAAGTATCAATATCGCTAGGGCAAGCCAAACGTGTAGCTGATATTAAAATCAGGAGACCAAGGTTTGTAGAATCGTATGCTATATAAAAAAAATCTCTCAATTGAAAAGTTGCAGAGATTGCGATATTGGCACTTGACCACATGTATGCCTTTAACAAAATCGGTGTCTATTGAGAAAGTCTTTCCAGAAGAACCTTTAGAAGTGTATGCATCTTTGGAAAACCCCTCTCATCATGTGTTCGGAACACACGACAAGGGACCAAGGAATTGTCGGTACTCCGTAATATGCTTAGTATGATCTCTCTCTCAAACTCTTGATTATGTGTTTTGTATTATCATAAAATTTTCTTGAGGAGTTATTGGTGCTTTTAAATTATAACGATTGTGTTCTTAATCAAAGTTTTTGTTTTGTTACGTGGATGCAGCCTCCTTTCACAATGCTGCACTTCTTATGAGTTTTGTGTTTCTTTCTGCTTAAATCCTACTCGAGTATTCAACGTTGTTGCACTTCTTATCTTTTGCAGACACTTATTAAAGAGGGGGTTAGGGTAAAAGTTGCAAAGCTGGCTGCAACAAGTAATTTGTCGATTTACAACAACTTCGAATCTAAAACCGCAGATTACGGAGACCATATTCTTTGATTCTCTAAATACATATATAAGACGAGATTGTATACGGTTTTACGGACACCATATTTTTGAACATTTTACTGAATCGGACCTGCTTGTGATGTTGTTTGTTAAAGAGGCAGATTCAAATAAAGGTTGAGACTTTTGTTTAATGCTTGATGATGGTGATATAAGTTCTTAGAGCTTTAAGGGAAACATACACATGGTCTTATTCTTAATATCTTTTGCTTAGGCACTATAAATACTGTGATTGGTAATGCTTTTTACATTGTGGATTTTCATAGATTCCAAGTTGCCGATAAGATATTTTGTTAGTGTTTGTGAATGTCTGGTTTTTCGAACTAGAGATGTGACTCATTGAGAACTCACTGGAAAAAATTGTGTGTAGTTGTTTTTGACATAAAATATAGCACCTAAAAGAAGGAGTGCAGTCTATGGTGCAACGGCCAAATCCTTATTTTCTCCTCATTATGGTGTATATTCAAGAAGATTGTTGATTTTTCATGGTTAACTGAAAGATAAAAAATTAATTGAGAATGAAGAAAAATTGCAGACCATTGTTTATGACAATGAAGAGTTAAGAGAAAGCGAGTCTTCTTATCTTAAGAAGATTGAGGAGTTGTCTAAGGTAAATGATATATTCTCTGACGGAGAAACCGAACTCCAAAGTTTTATTGCATATACCAGCCCTCTTTCCTTATATTCCTAGGCGAGATGCACTACAAGAAATTGAAGAAAGCATCAATTACGACACATAGTTCATGGAAAGCAAGGGTAGCATGTAAAGAACTGTTTTTCTAAAGCTAATACATATTTATTAGTTTCTAGAATTTCATAGCTTTAGCATTGCCGCGTTCCTTGAACTATCCGGTGCAGTCACTCTACAAACGTTCATCAGTGTTTTTCTTTTGGTTTCAGAACCGAAAGTGATGAAAATCCAACGAGTTTGGAGATTTATTTTGAATCTAATGGTTTGGTGGCCATGTATGTGGTTGAACTCAACCTAGCATTTCAGGAAGTTTTGTCGTAATCACTCCGAATCTTACAATCCTAAAAACTGCAGAGTCACCACTCCTAGCTATTAGTTATACCGGTGTCTGCAATTCTCTGCATCTTTGCAGGTCTTGATTTTACTTTTAAGACGTTACTTTTGATGTGATGATGAGTGTTTTCTTCATTGTGTTTAGATTCACATGTTATTTTGGTTGTGGAAAACTTATGGTTTTGTGAAATATCCCGGAATTAATACACATCTTCAATTCAGTTCAATTGGTTCATATTGCCATCTGTTCGTCAAGTTATAAGAATAACTCAGCTTTCTTACTTGCTCTTACTACTCGGTTTACTCGGAGTCAGTACTTTCTATGTGATGCGCAAGTAACTTGGTCTCTCTGCTAAAGAACTCATGTAAAATTTGGTAACTAGATGATAGACTGGTAAAGAGAAGTCTGGAAGTTTGGTTCGATAAACACATTTGGTTTTGTTTGGCGGCCATTCAACCAAATTTTCATTAATTTTTTTAATGGTTTCTTCTTATTGCATGAATCACCCTCTATTCCTTTGGTTTCAACACCTAACCCTACTTTAACACATTAATATACATCCCTCAAGCATCAAATTTCCTCTACTTGTTAGAAGAGATGCTATTAAAGCTGCAATATTATAAAGACACTTTACTTTATAATTTATATCATCAAGCAACCATTTTTTCAATGGGGTGAGATCCATGTTAGGTCTTCTTTGTTGCGCAGGGACTCGGGAATGTGGCGGGATCTTATGCTAGGTGTCATTATAACAATTAGAATTCAGAGATCCTAAATTTTAACCAATTTATTTGTCCAATTTAAAAAATAACTTTACTGCTGTATTTTTTAATAAAAAATTTTACAATAATTTAGTGTAATATATATATATATATATTATTTTTGGCATAATATAAAAAAATTGTTTAGTTTGAAAAGGTATATATCATAAATAATAAACATCCCTAACATAGTGCATGAATATTTTATGGAGTAGCTATATTCAAGAAAAAAAATAATCGAACGAAAAATAAATGAATTGACAAATAATTAAAAAAATTGACTTTGATATGATTTTTAATTTATTGAGAATTTATTGATTTGCTTTCTTATAAAACTAAAAATTGATGAAACCGAAGTAGTAATAGTAAACTACTAAGACTTACTAAATAGATGAAACCAAAATCTACTTAACATTTATTTATTAGTAGATACGTAATAAAATATTTATTCCAAAGTATAATAATATAACAACCAAATTCTATTAGAAAATTAAGTATATAAATAATATTAAGACTAAAATTTTGAGTTAAATCTGTTTTAACTTAATAGTGTATCCCAACCTAAAAACAAAACATGAGCTACAACCGGATAGTATATGTAGTTGAAACATCTACTTACTTATATTGTGATTATTACTTTTTGGTCAACAATATACTTATATATATTGTGATTATGAAATATATATATATATATATATATATATATATATATATATATANNNNTATATATATATATATATATATATATAGAGAGAGAGAGAGAGAGAGAGAGCATAGCCCATCTCAAAAAATTATAAATTCCTTTTATATATTCTATGTAAACTTGATTTACTTTTTACATCAAAAAATTGTGACATAGTTAAAACATAATATGATTTTGGTGATTGACGGGTGTGTTTTTACTTCACTTTCCCCTGTGCCCCGACAGGGGTACATAAGAAAGAGTAAAAAACACACGGGCTACCAATCTCCTTTATAAGTAAAGTGTTTGATAATATTTTTTATTTTTATAGTTTCAGTACAATCTACGACTATGTAGTTTTGTCAAACACAAATCTATATACCGTTATCTTTTAATTGCTTACAATTATTAACGATTGTTAATCACTTTACATTGAATACCACATTTAAATTTAAATCACAGTCCGCATAAGATGCGGACCAATAATCTATATCTATAAAGTTAGCGTTTCTCTCTTTTGGTGAAGAAACATCATCAGCCACATCATCAATCACATGACATCCCCATTATTTATATGATTAATTTTGATT
>OVAP01005542.1:0-11330 GCA_900406295.1 Aurinia saxatilis | reverse complement strand
AAAAAAAGAGGGTAAAGATACATAAGAATGCATTGTATATACACCAGAGCATGAAAGATTTTCTCAGCTGCTCGTCGGGGTACAAAAAATCCTTTGTGAGTGCTTGTGTCACTCGCCGTGAGGTTTTTGCAGAAAATTTCATTAGTTTGTCTGTTTATCTTAAGACCTATGTCAGAGGCAAGCAATGCATCTCTGTCATACTGGTCAACAAAATGCTCAGAAAAATTAGCACCTATTCTTCAAATACATCTAAAACCGAGTTATTTAGAGAAAAGGAACCTACTTTGTTCACTGGTTGAAGAGTCATTTGCGCACAGACCTCGCCCGTCTCAGGATCAGCCTGATTGACAATCGACAATTAGCAACCGAAAAGTTAACTATGTTAGCAGATCTAAACCGTAGAAAAAGATATCATACATTCAACGTAACATTATGAAGCATGCATATGAGTTTGGAAAGAAGATTCGAGTAGCTCGGGATAAAATCAGTCTGCTTCTGCATTGAAGCCGCAATCTAAAGAAATTGACATAAACAACAGCAGCATAAAATTTCCAATCAGAGACTCATTCTCAAAATAATACTCAAAACTTTCTCAAACAACATACTTGCTCACTGTGACCTTGAGGGAAGTAAACAACAAGACTTCCCGCAGGAGGCAACGGAATCAACGGACCAGCACAAGCGTGCCATAGTTCCGAGTTTATATTTCTCCTCTCTCCTGCACTCACACAACACGAAAGACATGATCACTGACATTATCATTTACTAACTATCAACACAAAATGATAAAGAAACTGCTCTTTAAAATCGATTCAAGCTAGAGTTCTATAATTCAAATTTCAAACTGGTTAAATTACACATTACATAAATCTTAAATCATGTCTCATGGGCCAAAAAAGGCCGTACAATTATATTGTTCAAAGAAATTTCCGCCCGTAAAATACAATATGGGCCTAATTTTTTTCTTTTGTTTTAGTCATGACGTTAGTACAGAAATTTTTAATATAAAATGCTAAATATACAGATCAAGCTAATTGTGTATTATCGTTTTATTCATGGTAAGAACTAAAAGAAAAATATTGTTAAAAAGTTGAAAATTGAAAATACAAATATCCTATAAAAAATTTATACATTTATAAATAAAAATCTAAGAATATAAAAATCATTAAAAAAATTTCTTTTTTTTTACTTGAATAATGTCGTTTACTTAGTTTTCTAAAAAATATAAATTTTCATTGGGTTGTGGCATTAGTCCACATTGCTATTATATCATATCACATTTACTTAAAAATGATATTAATCTTATGAAAGATAAGTGAAAAGTCTATGTGCATACATAAACCATTACTTAATTGCTATATTTTTTAATTGAAATCCACACATGTTCGTGGATTTTTGTTAGAGTAAAATCCACGGGCATACATAAGACATTACTTAATTGTTATGTTTTTAAAAAATTAATATACACATGTTCTTGGATTTTTGTTAAAGTAAAACCCACAGACATATAAGCCATTACTTGATTGTAGGTTTTTTAAAATAAAAATCTACACATGTTCTGGGATTTTTGTTAGAGTAAAATCCACCGTCATACATAAACTATTACTTAGTTAGTGAAATCATTATTTATGGTTATATTTCCTCTTTTGATAATTTAGGTAACCAAACTCAGCAAAACTAATATTATAACAATATTTTGTATAAAATCTTTAAATACACTTATTGGTTTTAAAAGTATATGGGTATACATAATATATTTTTATTGTTTTGAGTAAAATTTTGAGTAATCATAATATATTTTTTATTGTTTATTTAGACTATTATATATTGTGATTATGAACTCAATACATAGATAGACATGAATTTTAGCATAGCCAAACCTAAAAATTTATGAATTTCTTTTAAATATCTTATGTAAGCTTCAGAATACTTCTTACATCAAGAATATTGTGATATAGTTAAAACATAATATGGTTTTGGTGATCGATAGGTGTGTGTTTTTTATTTTGCTTTCTGCAGTGGCCCGACAGAGGTACATGGGGCGATATAAAATAACACACGCGCCGCTCATTCCTCGGATACACGTGTTGATTCCCAAGGAGAGGAGTACTTGAACAACGTAAACATCTCAAGTTTAACAAAACATAATATGAAATTGAAGGTTGGTGCTCCCACCGTGTGTATACAAAATATTGTTGGAGTCGGCTATGTAGTTTGGCTAAACACAAACCTATAATATTATCTTTCTTATTTTCTTACAAATATTTACTGTAATTAATTATTTTGTATTTAGTATAAGATAAAAATTAAGAACATAGGTCCTTGATTAGAAAGAAATATTTTTCAATCTTTTCTAAGATAAATATCTCCTTTTTTACTAATTTTTTTCTTTTAAAAGTAATATATTATATAAAAATACAGCTGTTTTAAACTTTATGTGATGTATATTTCAGGACAGCTCATAAATTTCATCTTCTCATGGAAAATGAATGTATATATTGTGACAGACAGATGTGCATTTCGAAAATCATGACTTTCATATCCCATAGTAAGGTATTTTAAGTTATTATTTAGTAAATTTTATCCTTTAAATTATTATAATTTTATAAATTTGAAAATTCCTTTTAGAATTAAAATTTTTCTTTTAGGACAATTCTAAAAGGAAATAATGAATTTATAAAAATTAAAATAAAAGGATAAAATTTACTAGGAATAACTTAAAAGATTAATCTCAATGTATAATACACCTCTATAAATATAAAGAGCATTTCATTTATAAACATCAGTTTTCTTTTTCAAAATTTGTGAAAATGGTGAGAATTAACAAAGGTCGTCAGAAAATAGAGATGAAAAAAATGGTTAAAGAAAGCAACCTTCAAGTTACTTTCTCTAAACGGAGATTTGGTCTTTTCAAAAAGGCTAGTGAACTATGTACTCTATGTGGTGCAGAAGTTCTTATGATTGTGTTTTCTCCGGGTGGGAAAGTGTTTTCGGTCACCCAAATGTTAACAATATGATTTATCGTTTCACAAACTATGATCATAATTCCCTCTTTTCCCATCACAACAACCTACAACTCGCTAATACTCGTCCAAGCGAGTATATCCAACAGCTCAATACACAGCTCACCAAGGTAAAATATAAATGGTTTCTTTCCCAAAATATATCAAATTTTTAAATATTTACAGAATTGTAAATCATGACTTATGTATACATATTCTGTTTTACTATACACAATTAATTTCTTTGTAGGCTCTGGCAGTACAAGAACAAGAGAGAGACAAAAGAAAGTTTTTGGACTCTTTCAGGGAAGACAAAGAGAAAGACGAGATCTGGTATGAAAATGATGTTGGAAAATTTGACGAGAGCCAGACAAACTATCTAATATATACTCTTGAAACTACAATAGATACATTGACAAGTGAAATCTCTCACTATTCTAAACTAAATTTTTATCATAATTATTTGGGAGAGAATTCTGGTAATATGGCTCAGGGGTTTATTGGTGCTGGCAACAATGAAACTGGCCTTGATGTTTTGGATCATAGAAGAATGTTAGATCTGAATGCATTAACCAATAATCCAAACTAAAAATCATCGGTTGGATCTTATACTGATGGACAGATTGTTGCGAGAAACAATATGAACTATGTGCCAGGTTACAACGTTAACCAGAACAACCAGAACTAGAAGAGTATGAAGCTGGATGACAGAGATTTAAAAATCATTCTACCTAATGTTTACATCTTTTTTAGACATGGTAATTATTGAATAAACTTTGCATTAGTTTGTATCTTTTTGTTTATGTTGTTGTTTCTCTTTTGCTGCCTTCATTTTATCAATAATATGTTTTTTTTTAATAATTGTTATTTTTGTATGGTATTATCGCTTATGGTATAAAAATATATATTCCAAAGTAAATAAGTAAGATATTATAGAAAAGAACTTTGAAATAACACAATTTTATGATAGAGATTCAATTACAACACATCAGTTTTATATAAGAAAATCACATTCATATTTATGAATAAATAACCAATTTTGATCGCAAAGTCTGTCAAATCGCAATAAATCGATAATGGTATATAAGAAAATGTTCTTAGGTGAATGAGTACGATATTACTGAAAAACAAAACTTAAAAATAACACAAGTTTATGATAAATATTTCAATTACAGCACATAAATTTTATTAAAGATCGGATTCATATATGATGCATTAGTAAATAAAAATGACTAAGAGAAGACAAATGGTTGACAACCTTCAGAAGCAAGCCTAATCCTCTGGTGATGTTCACAACTTTATACTAAAAAATCTCTTAAAAAGATGTGAATCCAGTACACAAACCTCTCATCCATACACTCCAGCTTGTGCTTACTCATGCATTGCTCCATATACGTGCGGCTTTCTCAAATCTCATGCAATAAATGAAAATGGTTTAAGGTTTCATATTTTGTTCCATTGAGTATTTGAGTCCGAGCCTTTAGTTAAAGTTCTACTTCTTTTTTTTGTCTTGGTCTGAGCATTTCACAATCTTTATATTTTTTGAAGTATCTGCAAGATTTTAGAACCTCATGCCAATTTTTCAGAATGATATTCTCTTTTTTTCTGTTTTTTTCCGCTCTCGTTTAAACAAATCAACCTTGTTCAAGCAATGTTCTTGAAATAATTTACACTACTCCCACGTTACACAAACATGCACTATAAAAACCTCAACGCTTAAAGTTTCACAAATTTTTGCAAAATAATTCTCATTAAGTTACTTATTAAAAACTAAAACTGAATTAATTTTTACAAGTGGAAATTTAAAAGAGAGGCCAACGTATCACTCGTGGGATTTCACTCACCAANAGAACCTCATGCCAATTTTTCAGAATGATATTCTCTTTTTTTCTGTTTTTTTTCGCTCTCGTTTAAACAAATCAACCTTGTTCAAGCAATGTTCTTGAAATAATTTACACTACTCCCACGTTACACAAGCATGCACTATAAAAACCTCAACCCTTAAAGTTTCACAAGTTTTTGCAAAATAATTCTCATTAAGTTACTTATTGAAAACTAAAACTGAATCAATTTTTACAAGTGGAAATTTAAAAGAGAGGCCAACGTATCACTCGTGGGATTTCACTCACCAACAAATCATTTGGTATTATTTGTAAATGCGGTAGCAAAATTGTTAATACGTGAAAAGTAATATTATTTATATTATGGTTCAAAACATAGCATAATTTTTTTCATGTATTTTATATAAATAACATATGATTTTGTCTAATGACAAAAATTATATATAAATTAACTTTAGTAGCATAGATAAATTATGGTATAATACTGTATGTAAGTGACCCCAAACCCATATGATATTTAGAATGAACACCAAAACCATATAATTTTTTTTGTTGTTTGATCAGTTGTACCAATCCATAAAATTAACTTGTACTCTCTGAAAATCACTGTTAAAACGTAATGCATGCATCAAAGTTAGCACATTGTGTTTCGTATTTTTATAATTTTTTGTATAGTTGAATGAGGGGCATGAAATTTCATATATATAATGAAATAGATTTCCTAATGTCGACATAAATAAATTGATTTCCTAATTATAACGAATCTACATATAGTATAAGCAAATAAATATTAATAAAATTTGGATATATATGATGTGAATGGTAACAGAGAAACTTGTGAATCAAGCGAAATAACATATGGACTGGGCGGTAAAATAAATGGTGCAAAACAAAATGAATAAATAAATAAATCNAATAAAATTTGGATATATATGATGTGAATGGTAACAGAGAAACTTGTGAATCGAGAGCGAAATAACATATGGACTGGGCGGTAAAATAAATGGTGCAAAACAAAATGAATAAATAAATAAATGACATCCATAATAAATTCAGTTTATAAAAAAAGTCATAATAAATAGACCATGTTCCTCCCAGGTTCATAATATTTCTTGCGAAAAATATCCTCACAGTTTTTTTTTCATATTCATTATTTAATTATTGACTCACTTCAGTCAATAACTATTAAAAACAGCACCTCTCCTCCATTCATAACCATGGCCTAATTAATTTTGTAAACTCTGTCAAATGATTATAAGTGTTACATCCTAAGATTCGTATTATACATGCGTCCCACCATCTTCTTGGTATATATATGAGCTAAAGTTTAAACCTCTCTTCACACAAATATCCACATTCTAAAGCAAAACAAAAGATAGATGACTACAGAAGAGGTAGGAGATGATTACACAAAAGATGGAACAGTTGATCTTAGAGGCAATCCTGTTCGAAGATCCCAAAGAGGTCGATGGAAAGCATGCTCCTTTGTCGTTGGTATATATTATTTCAACTATTTTTGATGCGTTAACCTTAACATTTTTTATTTGGTTTATAGATATCTTAAAAATCTGACAGGAGTCTATGCTTACGAGAGAAAGTAAAAATTTGATGACGTATATTATAGTTTTACTTTCCAAATGACAAGGGTACGCTCACTAGTTATTTGCGTTAGAGTTGTTATTTATCACCACCGTCTGAGTTCGAATTCGGTTTAATAGTTATAATTATATAATCTTATTATTTGTTCATATTTTTAATTAATATTTGATGTAATTAGTGTACGAGGCATTTGAGCGGATGACTTATTATGGGATTTCGAGCAATCTGGTGATTTACATGACAACCAAATTGCACCAAGGCACAGTCAAGTCTGCGAACAACGTGACCAACTGGGTTGGGACTATTTTTCTCACTCCCATCTTGGGTGCTTACATCGCAGACGCTCATCTTGGTCGTTATGTCACATTCGTCATTTCTTCTGCTATTTATTTTATGGTACGTATAGTTATCTCAACATTGAAAATAAACCAGAATAAACATGTAAAAGTAAATTATTATGTGAAGAACAAAAAGGTGTAAAGTATCTTATCTATCTCCACCATAATGTATGTTGACACCAAGTAATATAAGAACTTCAAGTTTTAGAATGAATGCCTTACAATAACTTCATGAAGAATAAATGATCCGGTACCCTAAATTCAAGATTAAATTAATTGGTTTTTATGTATCAATCTACAGGGGATGTTGCTATTAACACTATCAGTATCTATACCTGGACTTAAACCACCTGAATGTTCAGCAACTAATGTTGAAGACTGCGAAAAGGCTTCCGTTTTACAATTAGCGGTTTTCTTTGTAGCATTATATACATTAGCGATTGGTACAGGCGGTACAAAACCGAACATTTCGACAATAGGGGCTGATCAATTCGACGTGTTCCACCCAAAGGAGAAAATTCAGAAATCATCCTTCTTCAACTGGTGGATGTTTAGTATCTTTACCGGTACTCTATTCGCCAACACAGTTCTTGTCTATGTTCAAGATAATGTAAATTGGACATGGGGTTATGGGATTCCAACGTTGGGACTTGCTATTTCCATTATTGTTTTCTTGTTGGGTACTCCATTTTACCGTCATAAGCTCCCCATGGGAAGCCCTTTCTTGAAGATGGCTCGAGTTATTGTTGCTTCACTTCGTAAAGCCAATGCACCAATGACCCGTGATGTCACTCACTTCCACGAGCTTCCTTTAGTGGAATATGAACAGAAAGGCACATTTCCAACCCAAGCCACTCCAAGCCTACGGTAATGTGTATATATTTGTTTTAGTTAAGACTTATCAGTTTGCTAATTTTAGAATAAAATATTTGATTTTTAGTTTTAAAAGTTTTTAACATGTAACTTGTTAATATGATGCAGATTCTTAGATAGAGCTGCACTCAAAACAGGAACAACCAATCAATGGAGTCTTTGCACGATAACAGAAGTTGAAGAAACAAAACAAATGCTAAGAATGTTGCCTGTCATGGTTGTCACTTTTGTCCCAAGCGCGATGATCGCTCAAGTCAACACTTTGTTTGTCAAACAAGGAGCCACTCTAAACGGGAGGATTGCCGGAAATTTTAGCATCCCACCAGCGAGTCTCGCTGCATTCGTCACAATCTCGTTACTCATTTCCATAGTTCTATACGATTTGGTTTTTGTCAAAGTAACCCGAAAATGGACCGGAAATCCAAGAGGCATTACTTTGCTTCAAAGAATGGGGATTGGAATTATATTTCACATCACCCTCATGATCGTCGCATTTGTCACCGAAAGGTATTGTATCCAAACTGATTTGTTATAAGATTTATAAAACCAACTTAGTACTTAATATAAATATTTAAATTTCTTAGATTAGTGAATAATTTTTATCATCATTGGACTACAACTCACCGTCCTATTAACATAATTTCTACATTTGGTAGGCAGTGAATTTTTCTTTGCTGTCATCTTAGTTATTACTTATGTTATTACAAATTATTAGAACAACTCCATATAGTCGATTGTACAAGGGACAATATAAAAATAAATATGTCGCAAACTTTTTTTTACTGTATTTGTTTCCTTATTTTTTTATATTCGGTATTTTGTAATAGGTATAGACTACAAGTCGCTGCTGATCATGGTCTTAGTCACCAAATCAAAGTAAAACTACCTTTAACGATATTTGCTTTGCTTCCTCAATTTGTTTTAATGGGCATGGCTGATGCTTTCCTAGAAGTTGCAAAGCTCGAATTTTTCTACGATCAAGCTCCTGATGGCATGAAAAGTCTGGGAACATCGTATTCCTTAACGAGTTTAGGGATTGGAAATTTCCTGAGCAGTTTCATGTTGTCAACGGTTTCTCGAATAACTAAGAATCGAGGAAGAGGATGGATTTTAAATAATCTTAACGAGTCTAGGCTGGATTACTATTACTTGTTCTTTGCAGTTCTCAATTTTGTTAACTTCATCTTGTTCTTGATCGTGGTTAAGTTTTATGTTTATAAAGCCGAAGCTACTGATTTAGTGGTAGCCAAAGAAGAGGAAGTGAAGACTGAAGACAATGGATGTCAAGGAGAACTAACAAACTGAGATCACTAATTTTTTCTTATATAGTTTTTTCTATTTTCTTTGCCGGTTTCACTTTTAGTTTTTTTATTATGTTTTTGTATTCAAAATTTGCAGTTTAAATTGTGATCATTTATAATTTTTAGTTAAGATAATTTTGCTTATGCCGACCTATTAACCTAATACATGCAAAACGTGTACTAGTTTAATTATCATCTTTTATGGGTGCTATTTATCTATTACTACATATTTTTTATTTTATGTAATGATACTGAAAAAAATAAATCAATAAAAATGAAATGGTACACATCTGGTAGCAGTGTATAACCAAATTTTTGTTTAGGATTTCATTGTATAGCTAATGAAGTGGATTGCAGATTTGTAATGAAAGATTATATAACAACGTTTTTAGATATAGATGTTGATAATATAGAAATTTAATGCAATATGATAGTTCTCTAAACTTTTCTCCCTTTTGATAAAGACCAATTAGCCCATAAATGAGTCCCACACGGAAATGAGTTTGGGTTGGAGTATAATTTTCTCTTTCTTTAAAATAGAGAGAATAAAACAATATGGACCCAAGAGATGAGCTACAAGACATTTGCATAAGATTATACAATTAGGAAGCATCAACACAGGCTTTCTTCGTCTTCTAGCTTGTAATAAAACATTATTGGATAGTTTATAAGTTTTTATACAACTGTGTTCAACAAACATACTTTTGAGTGAAAAAAGCTTATCTCATTCATCACCTCTGCATGGACATGCTTCAAGTTTCGAAGAGAGGGCAATTGGTCATACTAAAAATGAAAAATTGGAAGACCACAGTTAATTTAATATTAGGTGTATGTATTTACTCAAGGTCATACTAAAAATGTAAAATTGGATATGTGTTTAGATTTTTTGTTTGAGAAGTGTGTGATGTTAAAATTAATTATTATAAGGGAGTTGAATGGTTTATTTATCTTATTTATGTTATAGGGAGGAAGTTTAGACTTTTGAAGTTGAATGGGAACTCATTATTGTGAGGAAGTTGAATGCTTTAGACTTTTGGTTTGTATGACGTTAAAAAAACTCATTAGAATTTGATTGAGTGAGTTTTTGGTCAACAAATTATATAGGACGATACTATAGTTTTCTTGGTGTTTTCTTATAAATTTTTATGGCAAGTGGACACAATTTTAAAGTTTTTTTAACCTCTATGAACCTAAGCATGACATTGCATCTATGTTCTTGGAGTGGTAATCCTTCGTCGATTCGGCTCTAAGCCAGTAATTTTAGGTAGGGCAACAACCACCTTCGACTTTCATAAGCTGTCCCCAACCGTGAACAACAAATGGTTACATGAGCTATAATATGTTACGTAAATGTTGTCTTCCTTGGGTTAAAATGGTGCCTAAATGATTCATAATTTTTCTTCATGAAACTAACCTAATATGGCACATATTACACTTCAGATGGTGAAAAAATAATAATTCCGTCTAAGTTTATAATTCTTTTTCATGAAAATTACTAAATATGATACATTTTATTTCTTTTATATATCTTTTTGTAAGAAAATTTATTTTTCAGGGTTTTTATTTAATTATTGACTACACTTCAGTCAATAAATATCTAATTTTTCNGTTTATAATTCTTTTTCATGAAAATTACTAAATATGATACATTTTATTTCTTATATATATCTTTTTGTAAGAAAATTTATTTTTCAGGGTTCTTATTTAATTATTGACTACACTTCAGTCAATAAATATCTAATTTTTCTAAACTCTATCAAATGATTATATGTGTTATGTGACTTACGTCGAATGATTCGCATCACACGGGAACAATTATATTTTTGTATATATATGAGAAAAAAATGTAAACTCTCTTCACACACATATACAAAAAACACACAAAAGAGAGAAATGACAGTAGAAGAGGTAGGAGATGACTACACAAAAGATGGAACTGTTGATCTTAAAGGCAATCCTGTCCGAAGATCTCAAAGAGGTCGTTGGAAAGCTTGCTCCTTCCTCGTTGGTAATTACTATTTCAACTATTTTTATTATGTGTTAACCTTAACGATTTTGTGTGTGTGTGTTTTGTTTTTAGATTGTGCCAGTTTCTAAGATATATCCATAGATTCCTCCTGCTTCGATTTATATGTGATTATGTTTAGATGTGTAGAAAAATCTGAAACATCATTTAAACTTGTTAAATGAAACAGAGGGAGTAAGAAAAATAATTTCACATTCATTTATACCCTTTTAATTTGCAAATAGCAATCTTTTGTTATATAATCCCATTATTTGTTCATTGTTGTTTGTTTATCTTTCTCTTAGTAAATGAATGAATGGTGTTATGACTAGTGTACGAGGCATTCGAGCGGATGGCTTATTATGGGATAG